>APFE030372767.1:143420-172654 GCA_000404065.3 Pinus taeda
TGTCAGCAAATGACCTATGCATTCCATCTCCTCAACCGAGAGGACCCATGTCGCATGTAACCTACCACTGGAAATGGCATGATGAGGACTACACAAGGGAGATGGTCATGCAATCAAATTCATTGTTCTTCATCCTCAAATTCTTCAACAAATAAGGTGCAATATGATTAGGCATTTGGGCTTCCAGGACATCTTGACTATTTGAGCTTCCAATCAATGCAATCCATAGACAAATATTAAAAGCATTCAAGGACCGATGTTGGCATCAATGACAACACCATTCAACATTTATTTTTTGGCCAATTCAAAAAAAATGAGATAAATATTTTCTGGGGTTTTAATTAATTGTTGAATTAGAATTAATCAGATCTGCTATGAGGAAAATTAGCTAAGGTAGAAATTATCCTTGACAATAACTTTGATCATCTCCCATGTCATGGCTTCTAAAATGTCAAGGATCATTCTAAGCTTGTATAAATGCTCTCACCAAAGAACACCTTCCCCATGCATTTCTAGCATTGCTAAGACAACCTTGTCTTCATTTGTGCGTTGTTGCACTTCATAGTAGGAACATAGCTACAATAGACAATCATAAAGTCACACAGTGTCCATGTGATTGTCATAGATAGAGATATTCACCTTGGTTTCCACATTGAGAACAGAATAGACAACAAATTTATTAAGAATGATAACATGGCAAAATTGGCCTGTGGGATGGAAAAAATTACCTCTCATGCAATACTTCTTCCACATATGAAAGACATAAATTAAATTTAAGAAAAAGAATCAACCCATCAGAATATTTTGAAGACTAAACATAACCTAGCTAGTCTAGCATATCAAGAAGAATGAAGACACTGAAAATATGGACAAAAAGAGGAACAATGGTCCATTACTTTAACGTCTTCCAAAAACAAATACACAATTTTGTAACATGCAAATCCCAAGACAGGAAGAGATACCAAAATTATCAAAGAAGAATAAAATAGTAAAGCATATGAATAAAATGGCTCTAAAGCCTCATGGTTAACCTTGGTAAAACGCCTGTCTTTTAGAGCTACAAAAGAGCTTCAAATTCAGGTTACACAAGTAACAAAAATATAAACATGTCTAGGAGGAATGTATGCATTCACAAAATCATTATCATTGACAAAATTTGAGGAATCCATATATGGAACCACAGACAACAGGTCACTTGCAGCCAACCAACAAAAATATGCCTAGTAACAAAGCCAGCAAAACAAAAAATTTTACCTGAACATGAGATCCTGTATCTGTTATTTTGAGCAGCTGGAAAACACGTGCTGCAAGCTCTGCATCAATGATTTCCTGTGGCTCTGAACTGTATACATTGCAAATCATCAGGGTTGAATGTTGACATTCATAAAAGAATTATCTTATGAAACTTCTGTAATTAATTATACCTGGAACTTGTACTTGGTTTGAATTTTATGATAGATGCAATAATATGAACAAGCCAAGCAAGTTGCCCTTCTATTATAGACAAGTCATCATTGTCCCCACTAATGGGAAGCCTCACTCCTTCCTACAAAAACAACAACAAATTGCACACCAAAATTAGACATGCATTATGCAACAGACGTACAAGTCTGCCACCAAGGATGCCCTTGAGCGAATGTCAGATATATACCGTATATGTTTGCAATATAGGCTCCAAAAGCTTTATAATGTACAAACTGCTGCTCTCATACTGCCACATAAAAACAAAAGATTAACTTTACAACAAAAACTAACAAATACCTTGACCAAAAAAGAATCTTAGCTACTTTCCAAAAGTCTTGAAAACGTTAAGCTTTGCCTGCACATTTTTTGTCCACAAAAAGCTAACACTAAAGCAGTTTCAGAATAAGTCTGCACCTGAAACCGACAGATGTATGGAAAATTGTCAAGCTGATCCTGTAGAAGTTCAACATTATCCAGAGGATCCTCTGAAAGATCATCTGGTAATATGGCCTAAAACACACCAAAATTTGATACACCGAGTAAGATCAATTCTATGTTCTGATGGCACAAGATATCATTTGCAACCACTTGGAAACATAGACAAGATGTGTCTTTATATGAAATTTGTCTAATGGATGAGGCTGATGATAAACAACAATCAAAAGAGTATCAGAGAGTGAACATAGACATCAATAAAACCATACAAAATCATACCTGAACACAATCAAACCTCGAAGTAATGAAGCCCTCTGTTATTTTAGGCACAAATTCATCAAGAAGACTTGGCATGTCACTCTTCAGATATGGCACAGATGTGACTAGTCTGGACCAAAGTCCTAAGAGGTAATATACACTGCTGCTAGCCCACTGCAAAAACAAAAGAAACAGCAGAAATCAAAGGAAGCAGGCAATCCTTGTTCAATTCACAGCTAGCACCCTGTTGAATAGTTTCAAAAAATATGTAACAAAGCATTTCAAAGTTTCAAACCTGCCATGATTGCAAAGATTTCAATGTGAATTCTGCAACCAACCGTATCCAATCACTGTAACCTTCCACATTTACAAGCTCAGATAGCTGCAAAAGTAAAATCTTATTATTGCCGTGAAAAATTCACCAATGAAACTAGATTTGTGCTATAAAATATCAAAAACTACAATGGGAAATGTAATGAGGGAAGACCCTAATTCCTGCCATGTGGATCAGGGAGTTGTCAAAAGCAAGAGAGAATAACAATTAAATTGCATGTGTTGAAATGCACTCCTACTCATCTGTGTGTGGTCCACTTTCCCAGTTTTCACACTAGGATGCATAGATACAGCATCTGGAATGGATACTGCAAACTTTTAGAAAATCGGGATGTGATACAGCTAGGATATGGAAAACACATCATAACTACATATACACACAAATGCACACACTTCTATGCAAAAAAGTAATAAGAAGTTGAGACAAAAATTCAGAATACTCTTCATGAATTTCAAAATTGGAAATAGAGAGAAAGAGAGATATCATCAAGGAGGCTGAAGCCCTCTATTTATAACCTGATCTATAAGAGCTTTGGATTAGCATTCTTCTTTTATTCTTTTATATTTTTCCATTTAACTGACCAAAAGGCTCACTTAAACAGATACAGTATTTCAGAAAATCAAAACGTTACAGAGACAATTCAAAGGTGTTTTGTACAAGGATCTACTTCCAAAATGTGGAAACATAATTTCAACACTGGGGGGGTTGCGTTTCTGATAACAAAGTTTCTACAAAACCAATACTTTTTATAATTGTTCAGGTGGATATTAGTTATCCAGATCCCAAAGTGCTCATAAACAACATTTGAAAAACAGTCCAAATAGGCTCCCAAGTCTGACTCAGTTCTTTGAGGAAAGTGAGTCAATTTAACTCCACTGGGATTGCAACTTGTCCTTGAATCATAATTTTGAGTTTGAATCATCAGCATGACATAGACACTCAACTCAAATACATATCAGTTTGACTTGGTAAGTTTGACAGAGTTAAACCCAGTCATTTATCTACGAAAAAAAAAAATTTGTTCGCTTTCATATACCAATTCCACGTTAGACAACCCACAAACTTGTCAATTGCCCAGAATCAAAGACTCCTTATCCTAAGTGCAATCATCTATATAATTTGCAATGAACTAATATTGAAAGTTTAATTATATGAGCATTGTAAATATTCATACCAAATAAAATATTTCTTTTCTTGAAACTTGGTTTATTATTTTTATTATTTCTGGACTCAACTTGAAGATTCTTTCAAGCCCGACTCAGCTCCTATACTACAGTCGCATTGAATCAACCTCCAATGCTCATCTAAATATTGTGATCATTATTACAACATGTATATTCTTTGTGTTTGGATGTGGAGGCACATATCCCAATATATAATGGCTCTTTCACAAGCATTGCATCATCCATTCATCCTATCTATCAATATAAAATATACCTAAAATAATAAAATGTGACCATATGAAAAGCATATTTGTATAAGATGTCTTCAATGAGAGTGTTACCTCCACATCCTTGAATCATAATTTTGAGTTTGAATCATCAGCATGACATAGACACTCAACTCAATTACATGTCAGTTTGACTTGGTAAGTTTGACAGAGTTAAACCCAGTCATCTATCTACAAAGAAACAAACAAACAAACAAAACATTTTGTTCGCTTTCATATACCAATTCTGCGTTAAACAACCCACAAACTTGTCAATTTCCCAGAATCAAAGACCCTTTATCGTAAGTGCAATGATCTATATAATTTGCAATGAAGTAATATTGAAAGTTTAATTATATGGGCATTGTAAATATTCATATTAAATAAAATATTTCCTTTCTTGAAACTTGGTTTATTATTTTTATTATTTCTGGACTCAACTTGAAGATTCTTTCAAGCCCGACTCAACTCCTATACTACAGTCTCATTGAATCAACCTCCAATGCAAATCTAAAAATTGTGATCATTATTACAACATGTATATTCTTTGTGTTTGAATGTGGAGGCACATATCCCAATAATAATGGCTCTTTCACAAACATTGCATCATCCATTCATCCTTTCTATCAATATAAAATATACCTAAAATAATAAAATGTGACCATATGAAAAGCATATTTGTATAAGATGTCTTTAATGGAAGTGTTACCGCTCAAACTACCAGGGGTCCTAGGAGGGGATCCTATAGAGCAACTACTAGGTCAAGGGGCAACAATGGAGCAATAGCCCATTGTCACCTCAGCTAAGGCTCACTACTCTTTACGGACTTTCATTGATGGGAGGAGACCCAATATAGGGGGAATCACTAGGAAGTATGGATCTATGAATGGAAAGAGAAAGATTCCTAAGGCCTATTCACAAGAGAGGCTGAATGGAAAGAGAAAGATTCCTAAGGCCTATTCACAAGAGAGGTTGAATTAGATAGCTTCCTTGCTTCAAAAGCAAGGTGATGGGCTCTCTAGGAAGGGCTAAGAGGATTCTTGAGCCTAGGTTTAGAGGATGTTCCTTAACAAGGGGCTTCTTAGACCTAAGGATCATTATGGATAAGAGGCTTCTATGTAATCCTTGTGGAATTGGAGTTACAAAATTGTGGGACCACACAAAGCCAAGTGAACCCAAAACTAGGTCAAGGATATGGAGTTGATCAACCAATGAGTGGGTTGACCTAATTAAGGTACGGAATAGGATCAAAGCACTAATTTTCTTTTGAGAATTGAAAGCAATGATCCCAATGAGGATGCTAACCCAAGTCAATCTAAGGCAAGAATTGGTCTTGTGGCTAAGGCTTGCTAAATCTTGCGATTACACCGTCGGATTTGTTTAAAAATTGGAGGACCTCTAGACAAAACCCTAGGGTAGTAGTGGACCAAAAGTCAAGGTGATTGGATGGCTAGAAGGGAATTTGATTAATGCCCTAGGTAACCTATTAGGGCTAGTCCTAGAAAGAGAAGGAGAAGGCGAGAAAAATAATCGTTTAAGTGACCACCAATGGTTGGATTAGTGCCTTTCCTTTGGGAGAGATGGAATCAAGGTGAATTTGTGATTTCGGGAGAATTAACCCAATCAAGGAGGCCTCTAGGCAACTTCGCATGGCAATTAGGGCATGCGAGCAGCTACCCAAGGACTTTATACTTCAATGTGCAATGTTTGATGACTTATCAAGGTATATTCAATAAAATTAACTTCTAGGAACATATTCACCCATTCATACATGACACATGCAATGTATGCAACGCTTCAATAGATTAAAAATTCCACAATTTAGCAGAGTACCAGTAAATTTCAGACCTAGATAGTGAAAATCCCAACAACATTCATGTGATATGATAAATACAAAAGTAAACATCAAAAAGAAATCACTTACATGTAAAATGAATATATCCAATCATCAAATCATGACAAGAATGAAGCTCCAAGAGCAAGAGAATAGTATCCAAACATCAAAATTCATCCATGAAACCAAACTCGTCCTCCAAAAGGGAATGTGAAATTCTCCAAGTAGTTACTAATTCCAAATCCAAGTGGTGATGAGAGAAATGAATCACCTCTCATCAATTTATATGATCTCTAAATAGTTCGATTTGCCTTATTAGGCCTAATTAAACCCCAAATAATAAAATACTGTGCAATAATAACATCCCTTGTTGACAAGCCCACCAAGATAGCTCAATAACATAAAATAAGCCTCTCAAGAGGTCAGAATAATCAATATAATGAGTTGTTGTGCCATTGAGAAGGCCTAAGGAAGTCCAAATGTGTCATGGTGAAAGAATGGACTCCAATAATAGTGGACAAGGGGTTAGCCCCTTGTCTCCCAAGTATGTCAAATGTGGTGCTCCCAAGTGGGTGTGGGGACACAAGGACATCCTCATTGGTCTCCACATGGATCGATGATGCTTGTGAACCATCTATAAAGGCTAGGATGATGACATAAGCCCTGCCTTTGTCTCCTGCAGTGAGACACGTCCTCATCTGAACCCTAGAACATCTACCAAGTGTATGGTACAAGGGTGGAACCAATGTTTTTAAACCCAACAGGCTCGGAACCGACTCGACCGAGTTGGTCTGAGTTGACCAAAAAAAATTCAACTCGGTGGTTGAATCGGTTCGGCCGGCTGAGTTCGTATCAACCCGGCCGGGTCAAGGAAAGTGGCCAATGAACCCCCAAAAACGCTTTTTTTTGTTTTTATGTTTTTCTGAGTGTGGGGGACTCCATATGGTTTTATTAATTGGTTTGTTGGGCTTTGGGGTCCATTCCCCTCTCCTAGTATTGATATGTTATTCATGGTAATGTTAAATTCTTAAAGTAAAAGTGACATTCTCCTTAATCTTCATTTTCATCCTTTTAGTTAAATTTTTAACATTACCATGAAATGACTCAGGATGTTTGAGAGTGATTCTGGCCTCATTGGATTTCATATGGAGAAAGTAGAATTTTAGATTTCATTCAAAATCTAGCAGACTTATCAGTTTTTTAGGATTTCAGGATTGGGGAATTGCAATGTTTCCATTGAATTTTGTCATGTATTAGGGTATGGAACTCGTATTTAATCAAGAGCACCAATCCCTCTATGTACCTTGATGATAGTGACATTGGTTGTCGAACTCCTTCGGGATTCGCTCCCAAACCGAGAGCTTCTGAAAATGTCGCTCCCACTCCCATTTTCGCTCTCACTCCCCGCTTTCGCTCCCGCTCCCAAGTAACACTGAGCCAGATGATGTTGGCAACTCTAGCACTAGCCAGTAGTACTGGTCACCGACTTTTGTTGTAGAGGCCATTTATACCCTCCTTGGTTATGTGTTTTTGTTTTGATCTTGCCATTTTGATATAATGGATATATTCATGAGCCTACTTTGATCATATGTTGCCTTCTCTATATTCTAATGCTATGTGTTTAGAAACATGAATGAAAATCTTTAAAATTATGTGTTTTTATAAAAAATAAATATTTAATGTATTTTTTACAACAATCGAGTCATTGAAATCGAGATGGCCGAGTCGATACCGAGTCGGAGTCGGAGTCGGAGTTTTAAAACATTGAGTGGAACCGGTTGGACATGGTGAACCAGGTGCATCATCCTCATCCAAAAGGTGGAACACGAGCAATCACTGGGTGGAGTTGTGGATCCATGAAGTACTCTCTACTATGGTGGAGGCCCATGGCTCTCAATGCTCACCCTGCAAGTGCCAATGTGGCCCTGTGGAGGGCTTGGACCCCGTAAAAGGAAACCAAACCCGAAATGGATACCCACATGCAATCCTGCATAAGATCCAATGCATCCCCTTGCCCTCCAATACAACAAATCATTAGAATAATCAAGTAAAAAAGCTTACAAATCATGGAATCAATGGGGCACTTCATGGTGGCATGCCCTTCCATAATGGGCTTTGGCATGTACAAGTGTGTCCAAGCTCAATAAGGGGGTTAACCAAGGACCTTATTAGGTGGTTTTTTCCTTTAAAGGGGGTGACAGGTTCGTGGTACATCCATCAAGTGGTAGGTGGCATGTGATATAGTGATGGAACAGAGTGGGGATCAGGGGAATGCTCTAGGCCACATGTCATGGTACAAGGATAGTTATGATGAGGAAGGCCCACACTTGGGTATATGAGTGTAGGAGGGAACAAATAGTGGTAAATGAGTTACCTTGGCCTTTGTAAAGGAGATCCCAAAGCTAACGTCCAGTAAAGGAAATACCACGGCACTAGGATACAAGGCTAACCACCAAATCGGGCAAAAGAAACAAGAGCACAAACCTAGCCCAATTTTTCGGTCGAATCCTCCCACCAATCCATGCCCAAACGTGTCAAGTATAAGTAAGTTAAATTACTCAATTACACTAATGAAAAGCCATAGCTCCAGGGTTGAGAGGCCCACCTTCAAACATACGATCATAACAAATGGGCGAGGGACCACATGGTCGGCTCAGGTGGTGGAGATAGTGGCACATCAAGCTATCAAGTGGCTGCAAAGGGGTTGTTGGCTGCCAACTGAGAACCATCTCGGAGAAAAAATTTATCCTATGCATACTACCCACATGTGGTAGGTAATAGGGGGGATAAATAATTCTCTCATATCTAGTACTTTTGAATCCATATTAGTAGATAAGATAAGACAATTTTATTAATGACCAACAAATCACCAAAGTGATAATAGACACTACAGGTACAAAGACCACTCCAATAGAACCAAGATAATCTATAAGCTCAAGATCAACTATCTCAATGCCAAAAGCAAATAAAACATTTTATATTATAGTACAAGGAAAAGAGCCTCAAGATTCAAGTCCCTCTAGTTGGACAAGAGATAGAGGGCATCATCCTCCTCTGGTGTCAAACGTACAACACTCAATTTTCAGTTAATCTACACCATACTTGGTTGGACTCAAATTCTAGTTTCTCCATATGAAATCCAATGAGGTCGAAACCACTCTTAAACATCCTTAGTCATTTCATGGTAATGTTAAAAATTTAAGTAAAAGGATGAAAATGAAAAATAATGGATTTAACATCACTTTAAGAATTTAACATTACCATTAAATGCCAACATTGCTAGGGTTGAGATGTGTCAGGCAAATGAGAGGGTAGGCATGCTTTTCTTGGAGGGGCTATTTTTGGAGGAAAACAACCCAAAATTTCCCTCAAAACAACTTCAAAACTCACAAAACTCCATTCTGTGGGGTTTGTAGTTGGCCTGGCAATAAACCAACCGGTTTAGGATGAAACCGGTTGGTTTGACCATAAACTAACCAGTTCCATCCTAAATCGGTCGGTTAGGGCCTGTTTTTGTGGCATTTGGGCGAAATGGACCCTTCAACCGGGTTTATTGGTCAGTTTGACTTGGTCACCCAATGAACCATCGGATTGTACCGATTTCTGATTCAAGTCGGTCGGTTTTAAAACTATGTTTATAATTGAATGTGATGCTTCTGGGTTCTGATTAGGAGTTGTGTTAGAGCAAGATGGTCATCCTATAGCTTTGAGAGCAGAGAACGAAATAAGAAGGAGCACTTGAAACCAACATACAATAAAGAGATGCTTGCTATTATGCATGCACTAAACAAATGGCAATAATATCTTCTAGGAAGCAAGTTCTTGATACATACAAGATCACAATAGCAAAACCTTTGATTTAGAAATTCTTCATAAGAAAGGTAAGGGCAATGTTGTAGTTGATGCTCTAACTTGAAAAGACACAGATCCATCATTATTTGCAATCTCAACTATAGTTCCAACATGATTAAACGAAATTCGAAGTGAATACACGAAGAATCCAGATATAGGAAACATAATCAACAATCCTATTCAAAACTCAAAATTTGAATGGAGGAATGACATTCTTTGGTATAAGGGGCAACTCTATCTAAGTCCCACTTCCAAATTCAAAACCAAAGTTCTTAAGGAGTGTCATGACTCACCAGCAGTTGGACATGTGGGATTTGTCAAAACCTACTATAATGTATGTCCACCATTTTCTTTGGAAAGGGATGTACAAAGAAATTCAAAAATATGCAGTAGAATGCAGTAAATGCCATAGAAACAAAAATGAAAATATTATGACATCAAGATTGCTCCACCCCTGCATACTCCAAACCAAAAATGGGAAGAAATATAGATGGATTTCATTGATGGGCTACCCATGTCGAACTAAAAGGAAAAAATCTTCGTGGTAGTAAACCAACTCATTAAATATGCACACTCCATGGGCATAAAGATATCAGACTCGGAAAAATAAATTACTGAAATATTTACAAATTGCATGAGTTCTCAAATATCATTGTTCGTGACAAGGATATCAAATTTAAAGGAAATTTCTAGAAGGAGTCCTTAAACAAATTGGGACATCCCTCAATATGAGCTCATCCTACAACCCCAAAACAAACGGCCAAACTGAAATTGCCAATAAATGTTTGGAAGCATATCTTTGTTGTTTTGTAACAGACAAGCAAACAAATGGTTTGAATGGTTGCATCCAGCAGAATGGTGGTACAATTCCACTTATCACAGTTCAGCAAAAATGATGCCATTTCAAGCTCTCTACGGTTATGAACCCCCTAATCTAGCCCCAATGATCAGCTCAGTTGGTTGAGTTCTTGTCGTTAAAGCACCTCTGTATTAAGAGGTCATGACCCATGAGTACAATTCTCTCAACACTCTCGGGGTTAGTTTCCATTGTTGAGCCGATAGGAAGTGATCTTTTTGGGTAGATCTGCCTAGTACAATTATTCCATGGACGTAGCGGTCACCGATCTCTGGGGCCCGTGAACCACATAGGAAAAAAATGAACCCCCTAATTGGAAAGGGTTAGCCATAAATGATATAAAAAACCCAGCAATAGAGGATCACCTAGAGGAGAACCAAAAAGTTGTTCAAGAACTTAAGAAAATTTTAAACATCACGAGAAACTCTATGAAGCAGCAAGTTGACCAACGTAGGTCAAAAAGAGAATTTAACAAAGGAGTGGGTATATGTAAAGATCCAACCCTATAAACAATTATTGTTAAAGCAACAATGAAAAAACAAGCTAGCTTCTAAATTCTATGGACCATATCAAATTATCAAGGAATTTAGTCAAGTGGCTTACGGTTTAAAATTATGTAAAACAAGTCGCATCCATAACATTTTCCATGTTTCTTCACTAAATAAGATGTTGGGGAACATCAAACAGCAAAAACAACACTTCCTACATCAAAGGATTAGAAAAGCTATCATTGCCACCAGAGACAAGCAATTGCGTTCCCAAGTAATTAAAGAATACCTCAACAAGTGGAAGAGTCTACTGAATGAAGATGCCTCTTGGGAGATGTAAGAATTTCGTCAACAACATCCCTCGTTACCTATGCTTTGACGATAAAGCATTTCTTGAGGAGAAGGCAATGTTATATATAAAAAATTAAATAAATATTGATTATGTACAAGGGGCATGATCAAAGATCAAGACCCCTCATGTAAAGGCACCCGAGGCTATATTTAAGCCAAGGGACTTCATTGTAAACACCATTCATCACATTTATTCAAATTAATATATATAAATATATCTCTTATTTCCAATACTCTAGCTTTCTCTGTTTCAACTTTCAATCAAGATTTTGTTTGAATGATGGGCACATTTCTACTAGGGTCATGACAAAGGAGTTTAACAATATATTTCCAATGGAAACATTGCAACCCCCCAGGCCCCAATCCTGAAATCCTGAAAATTGTTAAGTCCACTGGATTTTGAGTGGGATCTAAAAATATACTTTCTCCAAATTAAATCCAATGAAGTTGCAATCACTCTCAAACATCCGGAAACAATTAATGGAATGTCAGAAATCGAAGTAAAAGGATGAAAACAAAATACTTCAAGAATTTAACATTACCATTAATTGCATAGCATTAGTAGGGCTCTAGGGTTGAATATTAGGTTTTCCCCACTCATAGATTATTTTTTTCAGGAGAAATTCAGGAACCGGTACAGCCAGCGCCTTCTAAGGGGAACACCCACAGGCACCCCTTTTGGGGGAACACATCCCGAGCATTTGAGAAATGTTTTCCCATGTCTTTAACCTCTGATGTGAAAAATTTGAGACAATGGAACATTAATGTTAAGAATTAATATTAAAAACATACTGGACAGGGAAGGCTTAGGTTTTTTCACATTTTTCAATTCTTTCACACTGGTCTTCACATGCAAGCCTCTGCCATCCACAACAACAAACCTTGAGTCAGCCAAAAGTTTGAGTAAGAAGTTGACTCAACATAGTTAGGACAAGTCAGATGTTGACTTTCCACTAGCCCCGTCAATGATTAGTTTGGACTGGTTTTGATAATAGCCTTATCAGAATAACACATTTAATAGCATTAGTCCATACAATGAACTCTAACCACATCTATGGTCAAACAATGACAATTTAGATAACGAATTAAATGGCATTCACATTTCAAATAAGAAACTTAATAAAGTTAACAACATACAAACAAGAGAGGAATAATACATAAAAATGCAATCACATATGTAATCAGCAAGTTACACTGGCAGAGTTCTATTTTTTCAAGAATGAATTGGAAATATGCCGATATTAAGATGATTAATGGAAAAATATCAGTGATATATCATATAGCCAGACACACTGGAATCTGGCAAAAACAGAAACTCAAGACTTTACCTGATAATTCACCTTGAAACGTCCAAGAAGGCGGCAATACTCATGGTAATTGTCATGATCCGCAAGACCTGTAAGTAAATTAAAACCAATTTCAGACCTACCAGCCAAGAATAGCTTTCCATCAAGAAAATACAGCTATATGGAGAGAACAAAAGCAAAGAAAAAATGACTGGCATGCACTACAGCCCCATAATACATCAAAATATGACATTTTAAGCAACTACAAAATGTTAAACAAAACCATGGTAACATACAAGATCAAAAATTAAAATTACATATGAGATGCTTTAAATAATTTCATCTTCTGTCTTTCAAATTTTCAAAAAATGTGGTTCTATTATGGATGTTTCTTTTCCAAATAAAATGTTAAAAACATAATCAGACAAGTAATGTTATCCCATGTTATAGTACTGATCTCCCTTTTTACATAAGTTTTAAGAGATACATACAACTTGATATATATATATGAAACCGGATTCGTCCTATAGGCCCCACGAATCCCGAATCCATCGTGTCCAACGCGATTCTCTCCAGATTCATGTTGAAAACCCATGACACGTCATGTCCTTTTTTGACACGTCGAATCCGACTGCGTGTCACGATTTTGGGAATCGTGTCCTGTTTTCCAGGACTCGCTAGGCTCAAAAAGTGACCTGCGCGGGTATGAAAAGGGCGTATCTGCTCATTACAGCCACTCACATTTTCATTTGGCAAGTGTTTTGTGAGCTGTTGGCAAGTGGAGAAGGGTTTGCAGCAAGGAGTTAAGGGAGTAGAGCATTCAGCAAGGAGAATCAACCACCAGGTCAGTGCATTTCACCTCCATTTTTTTGGATTTCTTACAGCAGTTTGTATATGATTTTTTGTTTACAAATTTGTGCATGCTTTGTTCATTTCTTTTACAGTATTCATGGCTCAATCAAAGGCAGCAGTTAGGGGACAATGGAAGGGCAAGAATGTCATGGGTAAAGATGCCCCTCCTCCCCCAATATCATCAGAGTCTGCTGCAAGTAATGTTGAGGGAAGAGGACTTAAAGACAATGATAATATCCATTGTGGAAATATGTCACGAGAGAGGATGGGCCAAACACCAAGGGAAAGGGAGGAGGCAATGTGCAATGGAAATGCAACTTTTGTAACATTTCTTTCAAAAGCACTTATTACTGTGTCAAATCATATTTGTTGGCTTTACCTGGTTGCGGTATTGGAGCTTATAGAGTTGTTTCTTCAAAAAAGAGAAAAGAATTGGAAAAGAAGGCCAATGTTGGTATGGAACATGTGGCTTCAAAATCAAAAAAAAACCCGAGAATGAAGACCCCCTTCCATTTTTGAGGAAAGCCACCACCAAATTTCCATTTGAGAGTTCTACTTCTACTAGGGGACAAGCATCAAAAAGAAGAGCACTTGGTCCAATGGACAATATTTTCCAAAAAGAGAGACGAGAAGAGCTTGATCTCACCATTGCCTTCTTCTTCTATCAAAACTTCATATCATTTAATGTTGCATGTTCACCTCTATTTATTGAGATGTGCCGAGCTCTAACTCAAGGGGCTCCAGCAGGGTATGTGCCTCCTAGGTCAGAGAAGCTGAGAACCACATTGTTGACGAAGGCAAAAAAAGAGGTGCAAAAAATGTTTGAGCCTATTGTAGCATCATGGCCAACATCTAGGGTTAGCATTGTTTCTGATGGATGGACAGATCCAACACGACACGCAATCATCAACTTCATGGTGTCTTCCTTGAGTGGTCCAGTTTTCATGAAAGCAATGGATACACTTGGTGAATACAAGAATGCACAATTTATGGGTGAGTTATTTATTAAAGTTATTGAAGATGTAGGTGTTGATTCTTGTGTGCAAATCATTACAGATAATGCACCTATTTGCAAGGTTGCTGGCATGATTGTGGAAGCTAAATATCCACAAGTGTTTTGGACACCTTGCATTGTCCATTCATTGAACTTAGCACTGAAATCCATTGCTTCTCATGTGCTTTGGATTGGAAGCATTATTGAGGATGCAAGACATATCCGTAACTTTGTGCAAAATCATATAATTGCCCTCACTATCTACAAGGAGTACAACAATCTATCATTGTTGAAGATTGTTGATACATGGTTTGCATCTTCATTCATGATGTTGAAGAGGTTGAGGGAGGTCAAGACCGCTCGTGGGTCCATGGTTATTTCTGAGTTTTGGTCTTTTTGGAGAAAGACAGATCAGGTAGCCTCTAAGAAAGTGAAGGACACAGTGCTAGATGATGCTTGGTGGGAGAGGGTAGATCTAATTATTCGGATCATGGACCCTATCATTTCTTTGCTTCGAGTTGCAGATACAGACAAACCCATCCTAGGAGAGGTTTATGAGGGATGGGATTCCATGATTGAGTCTATGAGGAGCATTATTCTACAGAGTGAGTGCCCCGAGTATGAGACATCACCAGAGGCCTTCTGTGATACCATACATGATATTCTGTCAGCAGATGGGACAAGAATTGTACACCTTTATATTGTTCGGCTCACTCATTGAACCCCAAATACTACAGCCATGAGTGGCTGAATGATGGACCTTCCCGCAGATTCCCTCCTCACATGGATGGTGAAATCTCACAGGGGAGGAAATAGGCATTCAAGCGGATTTATCAGGATAGTGCATTGTTTGCTGAGGTGGAGAATGCCTTTGCAGAGTTTTCCACTGGCAGTGGTCGATTTGGAGGTTATGATGTGATTAGAGACAGGGGGGCTAAGAAGTCCTATTCTTGGTGGGAAAATCATGGGGCAACAAGCCCTCCTCTTCAGCAGTTAGCCATGAGGCTCCTCTCTCAGGTGACTTCATCCTCTTGTTGCGAGAGGAATTGGAGCACATATGGGAATTTGTATAGTGTGAAGAAAAGCAGGCTTGAGCAGTCTAGGGCAGAGACAATGGTGTATGTGCACACCAACCCTTCATCTTATTTACAGGCAGAGGGAAGAGTGGTTGAGGGGAAAGACAAAGATGTGGGATGTCTTTCCTGATGATATGGGTCTGAACACCACTATTGAGTTGGCATTGGCCAACATGGATCTCAATGATCCAGTGCTAGAGCCTATTAGATTTGATGACTTAGAGGGGTCAACCTCCACACTAGCAGATGCAGAGGCGACTATGGATACAAGGGAGGAGGAGGATGCAGAGGAGAGCAGTGGGGACCATGATGATGAGGATAGTGATGCTAATTCTGATGCTGATTGATGCCTTGAGGCTTGTATACCTATAGTTGTTTTATATTTTCTATTTCTATTTGCCATTGGCATTGCACCAACACTAACTATGTAACACATTTTGATTTGATGACTTAATGAGAAAATTACAGTTGTCAGTGTGTTTATCTTACTATCTTGTAGTTGTAAGTCGTCTTTTAGTTATGAATTATGAATCATGATTTAAATTTTTAATAGATTTATCATTTATGTGACCAGTACCACTGACATTTATTTGAATTTTGTATGTACTATGCATGCTAATAGCTATAGATGAAGATTTATGTTTGAAATCAATAAATTTGTATCATTAATTAAAAGTTGTGTAAGAAATATGATATTATCTAATTTTTAATATATATTATATATATATATATAATAAAATAATATTAACGATTTTACGTGTCCTATTCAGGGGGGTCAACTGTCTGATCCTACACCACGATCCCGAATCCCCGTGTTACAGACTTTTATATACATACATATATATATAATATATATATATTAATTTCATCAGATTTAGATATACTGTAGTTATTTCAAAATGAAAATTTAGAATACGATAAACTCTCAGCCGATATTTTGTTCTGATCATCTTCTGTCCCGTACAGAATTGTTCTGACCTACATATAACATTGCTACTTGTTCTGTTATGTTCAACCGCTGATGCATTCATGAGAATCAGTTAGGTGAATAGAAAATAACCTATACTGATATAACTGCAACTCCTAGGTTAGGAGATATTATTTTCTCAATGGAACTCCTATCCCTCCATTCTGAAATTGATTTTCTAGCTTCTTGTTTTAGGAGATGCTCTAAGCCCTCCCTCACAGCTGCTGTTACTTGATGTACTTTCAAACACACTGACCTACAACAGTCACTCGTGAACATTCATATTATTTCTCTTTCTTTCGATTTACTAATTGTAATCACTTCAATTATCAATCCACCTACTAATTTAGATATTATATACACTAATAAATACTTCTAAATTCTAATGCAATGTACAGGGTATAGTGTTTACAGTTACAGTAATCTATTTCTTGCATTCTTGATTTCTTATGTGAGATTTTGTTGAAATGGTACCAAGGAGGTGTTTCCTAGGCTTTTCTCCTTTTGTCCTAGGGAGACACATAAATCACCTTTTGTCTAAGTGATATTATGAGTTTATTAATATCAAGGGGGCTAATGTGCTTTTTGTGTGGAGATGTACTAGGTACTTTATTATTAAAGTCACATGTGGTTTAAAAGTTACTTTATGTTAAGTAATAAGTACACTTTATTTTATTAAAATGACTTATATAACCTAAAGTGACTTTATGAGAAAAAGTGATCAAGGTACTAAAAACATTAAAAGTACTAGGGAGGCTCATTAATAGAAAAGGGGACCACATCAAGAGGGGTCAACTAAGGGACTCATCTCCACCCTTGATCTAATGGTTTGAAATTAAATCTCAACCATTAGATCTGGGAGATAGGGTTCCTATCTTCTGGAAAAACAAAAGGAAGAAAAAGGAGTTCATTCTTCTACACTTCAACTCATGAGAGCATTGAGAGGAGAATAGGAGGAACACAGGGGAAAGGAGGCAGGGTTTTGCAGGAAGAAACTTTATAGCAGAGACCAAGAGTTCATCCACAGCATTTCGAATTTAATCTCAGGGCCAAGTTCAAGTCTTGAAAAGGATTCGAATCAATTGGAGGCAGCCTCTGTTAGCTTCAGCACTCAAGTAGTGGGTCATTTCTGAGCCAAAATATCAGTAAGGGCCAGCATACTACCTCAGCCACTTACCTTCACGAGTTCTGAGATTTCTGGAACAGCTCAGCGAAAAACTCGGGCCAGTGGAGCAAGATTTTCAGGCCTCCATTTCTGTGCATGAAGATGCTTGGTTGGGAGAGAAATTACCTGAGATTTGTGGTGTTTTGTGGTGTAAATTCCCAGTATCTAAGGAGCTGAGAAGAGGTCAAATGTACAGCTAGAGGAGAGCAGACTGTGAGAAGTTAATATATGAGTCCACAACTCAGCTGAATGAACACCTCTGAGATGCTAGTTCAAGGAATGATATAAGTTTGCAATTCTTGTTGAATTATTGTTGTAAAATTTCCTTTAAAAAGCAAAATAAAGCCTTCCTTCAGAACTGGTTTTCCCGAAGAGGCAGTGGGGTTTTTCCAGGGTCAATTGACCAAAAATCTTTGTGTCACAATTGTGTGTGTGCATTTAATTTGTCTTTTATATTAGCTTTGCTAATTAAATGGTGGAATAGTCCTAATGTTTTATGTAAATGCAACTATCAGTCTCATGTTTCATGATGGGTTTGGACATTGAACCATGCAAAACATGAAACTGGGTTGGGCTACAATTTAGAGTCTAAACACAATTTTCTACATATTTCACATTGCTGTCAATTTCAAGCACATATCTTGTGACTTTTCTTATTCCTATTTTAAATAAAGTTTATAAACAAGTTTGGGTAAGCTAAGATGACGTGGAGTTGGTTGGTAATTACTGTCAATCATTGGAACGAACAAAGTTTGTTCTTAAGTCAAATACTCCAGAAGACTCGGAATATAAAGATCTCCATTTAGGATACAAGAATATATATTAAAAGTATGAAAAAGAATGATGATACAATTGAGAGTGTGAGGCTTGCTTATATACCAAGCAGCTGTCCCTTTATGAACGGCCATGTCTCCTTAGACATGCCTCTTTGTTTAACTAATTATTACTTATTTATATATTATTATGTTTATTATTTATTATCTATATTTATTACTTTTACATAATTATATTCATAACATTGCCTACCTCTTCAAAAAGCTTTGTCCTCAAAGCTTGTTGAAAATGGCATGATCTCTTTTGCTGCTATGAATGTCTTCTCCTCTCGGGACAGTCCTCTTTGTTGATACAAGTTGATATGATCCTTGGAGTGATATATAAAATTGTCACACGGACGAAGGATCTAACCATTCTAAATTAATCTTTTGTGAAATCTTTTGATTACTGGAAACTTGTGATGAACTATTGTCACTGGACTGGGTTGTGTGCACTTCAATATTGTTCGGAACATAAGTTTGTTGTTTATGTTCTAAATAAGTAACTTGATTGCATTGTCTACTTTCGTGATTTGGATGTCGATAAGGAATTTTAGTGATTTGATTTTCCTTTATCTTGTTTGTGTCGTTTTCTTGATGTATTTGAAGTATCTGATTTCCTTTAGCTATGGAAGTTGCATGGTTAATTTATGGATCTTCACTAAAATCTTTTGTTGTTGAAACTGCAATTTCTGAGTACATCTTTACTTCATCTAGTTTGTCCTCTTCTTGAGTTGTGTTATTGACTGGATCGGTATTAGTTCCCTTATCTTCAACCTAAAATAACATGGAGTTGGTTGGTAATTACTGTCAATCATTGGGACAAACAAAGTTAGTTCTTAATTTAAATACTCCAGAAGACTTGGAATATAAAGATTTCCATTTAAGATACAAGAATATATATTAAAAGTATGAATAAAAATGAAGATACAATTGAGAGTGAGGGGCTTGCTTATGCGTCCCTTTATGAATAGTCATGTCCCCTTAGACATAACTCTTTGTTTAACTAATTATTACTTATTTACATATTACTATGTTTATTATTTATTATCTATACTTATTACTTTTATATATTTATATTCATAACAATCTTCATGTGAAGTTGTCATTATTTTAGGCATCATACTCCTAATTCCTTTGTAATCACTCTTTAGGTTGAATGCTTGACTTCTACCCTTGAAGTATTACTGCTTCCAGTGAAATGTCTGTCAATGCCACTTGTGACTGAGTTGTCGTTTTTTCTTCCAAGGTATCCACACCTTGTCGCTGCTCATGTTGTACTCACAATCCAACCTAAGCCCAAACAATCACCCATACAACTCTCGCCTCCACCATATCCTCAACTTCTGTGATGTTCAACTCTAGCACTATCTCCCATACCTTCCCCTAGACCTTCTCAACTCCTTCAATTTTCTTCTCGATTTCCTTCACCTCCTCAACCTCCCATTTCTCATCACTCTCTAATGAACTCCTCTTAAAAACAACATTTTTAACTAGCTCCCAAACTCACCCACTTCACTCCTCTGCCCAAACTACACCTACCTCCCAACCTCACCACCCTCATTCCTCTCCCTTAACCATGTCCTCCCCTTTGGTGCCTCCTTCACCTTTGCCATCTACAGTCAAGTCGTTTACTTCCCAACCTCACCACCCCCATTCCTCTCCCTTAACCATGTCCTCCCCTTTGGTGCCTCCCTCACCTTTGCCATCTATAGTCAAGTCGTCTACTCACAAGTCACGCCCTGTATACATAGCCACCCCCGACTGAGGTCGCAGCAACATCCGGTTCACCCATACTACATAGGTCCTAAGTTCTAACGAGCTGTTGTCCTCTTTGTTGAAGGAAATGTAACTAAGTTCGGTCTTCATAAATGTACTTTTGATATTTGTATTTATTCAAGAAAACAAATAATATTTTGATTATATTTGTCAATGAGTTTCTTGCTCATTGAAATAGGTCTAGCACATGTTAAAGTGTTATAGGTGAGTCAAAGAGTCAAAAGAATTACATTGAAGAACTTAAGGGCATGTTACTCTAGGTATACTTATGTATTAGAGTCAAAGAAGTCACCTCCAAGCAAAGTCAAGTCTCCTCCAAGCAAAGGCACCATAAAAAGAACCCATCTGAAGCAAAGAAGACAAGTCGGCTCACAGTCAACAAGTCGGCCTTCAAGTCAGCCTAAATGAGGGGCAGTCTTCTATATATAGAGGTTGTCCACTCCTCCAACATGACACGCATTCATCTCTGAAATCAGCGAGAAAGAAGACGCAGAAGGGATACGAAAAGGTGAAGAAAAGAGGGTCTCCAAGTGCAGCGAAGAAGAAGGGTACATAACCGAGCCTAAGAGGCTTGTTCTAGGGCACGTGCAAGAAAAGGAGGGATGTCTTTGCGACTATGACAGAAGCAACTCACAGTCAAACATCTCTCATTGTTTGGGCTTAAAACTAGGCCTACAAGGCCTCCTACTTAAGCAAAGAAGAAGGAGCCTCAAGCGAAGGAGAAAGAGCCTATAACATCAAGTAAACCTCTCACACGTGCAACAAATTAGGGTTGCAGGACAGCCATAACAAGTTTGTACCTACAACTCAAGGAAGAAGCTCATTTGGTCAAGAGGAAGGACGGGATCATCACAAGGAAGGAGTCTCATCATAGACCAAGAATAAGTGCCTCTTCTAGAGCAAGTGCAACAAGATCTATAAAAAATTGAAAGAAGAACGAAGTGCTAGAAGGAGGACGAAGTGTGGGGAAACGAAGTGCTGGAAGAAGGAGGATGAAGTGTCAGGAAAACAAAGTGCAGAAAGGAGGAAGGACTTGACTTGTGCTTGGAGGATATTCTTGTCAAGGGCCTAGGGTTTGGCATTGATCAATAAGAAGCTTCAATAAGAGAAATTTACCTAAGGGTTTTCCTCTCAAGAGAAGAGAGATTTTGGCCCTGGCAGAGAGCCAACACCTTGTGTTCTTGTTCTTATGTTTTTGGTAGCAATTTGATGAAGTACACACATGTGTTAATAATAAGAAGAAGAAGATTAAGCTAACAAGACAAATTGTAAAAAGACTTCACATATTGTTATCAAGTCAAGAAGAATCACACTACACCTAATTGCCCTAGATTCTTCAACATGGCATCGAAGCTAAGGTGATACTTCAAGGAAAGGGCGTCTCATGAACACTCATAAGGTGAATCATCAAGGAAGAAAATCTCAAGAACATCTACAAGGTTGAAGCATCAAGCCAAGAAGTCTCAATCACTTCAAGGACAAGAAGGTCTACCATCTATCATTCATCAAGGAAGACTACAAAGCAAGAAGAAGAGTATTACAAAAAGGCACCTACAAGAAGAGCAAATCAAAGAAGGACCTACATCATCTACAAGCCATCAAGCAAATCTCATCATCAAGCAAATCCACTTGGAGAAAACAACTTGAAGAGCATCAAGATCTGAGGAAGACAAGCCATCAAGTCTTCAATGAGAAAGCAAGTCCACTACATCTCAAAATCTATCAAGTAAGTATATGTCCCTTCCTGAATATACATCAATGTCTTTTTGCAAGGAAAGAAACAAATTGGTAGGTACCAATAACTTTCTTGCATGGAAGAAGAGGATTGAAATACTTCTCAAGGAGAAGGAACTTCTAGAACACATCAAAGGGAATATCACTATCCCTGCTAAGGATCAAATTCAAGCCTTAGCCAAGTATTATAAGGATGAGACAAGAGCTCAAAGGATTCTAATAGAATCCATCAAAGACTATCTCATTCCTTATGTCTCCAAACTTGAAACATCAAAAGAAATCTAAGACAAGCTAATAGAGCTATTCTCAGTAAGCACAGTTGGAGAAGTGATATCTCTTCGAAATGATTTGTATAAAATGAAGATATCAAAAGAAGGAATAGCTCCTTACTTCATGAAGATCTCTGAGACGACAGATCAACTTCAAGAGCTAGGAGAAGTCATGTCTGATAGAGAAATGACAATTGTAGTACTCAATGCTCTACTTGAGGATTGGGGCAACTTCACATCAAGCATATATGCCAAGAAGGAAGCTACCCCACAAAGTGAATTATGGTCTCTACGCAAGATAGAAGAAACTAGACTCAAAGCAAAAGAGGATCTGAGATCAAAGGAGCAAGCATTTGCATCCTTGGCCAAGTAAAGGGGAAATTTGGAAAATTTGGTCCATGAAGAACAAACAACAGAGGTATGTCCAAAATCCAATGCTTTGGATGCCATGAATATGGACACTACAAAAGGAATTGTCCAAAACTTAAGAAGGACAACAACAACAAAAGAAAAAGGGAAGAAGCTCACATGACTCAAGAGATGAAAGAAGAAGAAAAGAAGCAAAAGAAGGAAGATCCTCCAAATCTCTACTATGACTAAGTCTACTTCTTTACTTAAAGTCTTCTTTCAAAGTTTTGAGTAGTATAGGAGCATGTAGGAATAGAATAAGATTGCATAGCTAAAAACATCTTCTAGAATCTAGAACCATGTTGTACATAGAGTTCAAAATACTCATGTAGAAGGAGCATTTATAAATAGAACAAAATGCATGGTTAGAAATATCTTCTAGAATATAGGAGCATGGTAGATATAGCTCAAGATATTCATGTACAAGGAGAATACCTAGTACAAGACCTCATCCACAATGAAAGAAAATTGATCATGATTGAGAATCTTAGAAGACCTCCATCATCAAAAAGAAAGTAACATTTGCAGGGTAAGGTTCTTCAAGATCCTCTGATGGAATATCCAAAAGAAGATTTATAAACAAAAGCACATATCTCATTGGGAGTCCCATTCATGGGATTCAAGAAAAGGATGATATGTAGGCAAGCTAAGATGAAGCAAGAAGGGCCACATCAAGGACAACCAAATGAATCTAAGATGATCAAAGGAGAATCAAGATGAGGTAAGTATGCATCAAAGATTAAGTCATGTCATCATATGTATATTATTGAGTCATGGGAATAGTTCTATGACATGATCAAGTATGAAAGAATCTCTTTCACCAATGACATGCTCTAAGGCATGTACTACAATGCAATGAAGGTCAACAAAAGGAAATACTCACATAAGGAGTATAAGATTGCTGACTAAGAAGCAAGAAGAAATGTTGACTAGTCCAAGAAGCAGGTAATGAAGAAGTGCTCCAACGAGTATAAGGTGGTTGACCAATCTATCCAAGAAGAAGCAAATGAAGAAAGAGATCGAGCATGAGAAGAACACCATGGTCACAAAGAATCACTATCTAACAAAGATCCATTGAAGATATCTCCCAAAAGAAGGCAAGACAACTCTGACAAAGTAAGGAAAAGATCAAAGGACCCTTGACACCTATGAAGGCCTTGGATATATGAAAGGTGCAGATAACTGATTCTACTCCACAAAGATGTCATGATGAAGAAGCCATCCAGCAAAAGTTCCATTTAATGTTGAAGCAATATCAAGATGAAGTCGTGAAGGGCTACTAGATCGAAGTATGGAAACAAGCAAGTACAATGAAGCATCCATATGACAAAGTATTCCGAAGCATAGACAAGATGACAAAGGAGTAGCCAGATGACAAGAGAACCTGATCTATGACAAGGAGGCAACTTTCCACGAAGGAAGCAATGACATGACAAACCAGGAAGGAAAGTGATCGATGGATGGTGCCCTACCAAGAAGTTTGAACAAAGACTTCATGACATCAAAGGAAAGAAGGAGATCAAGCACCTAGAGGACCCATGAAAAAGAAGTTGTTGATGAATGGACAAGTCCCTAGCTAAGAGGGAGTTATAACAAGTTCCCAATTACAAAGGAACTTGGACAAGTACCTTGTAAGAGGATACTTGGGCATGTCTTCCTCAATTGAGAGGAAGAGATAGATACAACATTCTTGTCTTCACTTGGGAAGAAGGAATGGGAGGATTGGGTAATCATCTGGCATCCGATACTCTTTGAGGATGTGTACGGCATCTAAGACAAGAGTAGGAAAGAGGACCGATATTCTTTGATGGTTGGGAACCCAAGATAAGAATAATCCTAGAAAGTCATACTCAGTGAACCCCCGGGTGGGTCTGTAACTTGACAGACAATGGCTAAAGTGTCTATATGTCATTGGTCTCGCCAACATTGTGCCCTGATCTATTAAGAGATAAGATTTGTCAATCAAGGCCTTGTTGTGGAAACAATGTTGGTTACTATGATGCTATAACAGATGGATTGCCAATCCAGTTTCTCTTATGTGAATTCTTCAAGATTGAAAAATAGCCAAACACCTTGTAGTGTTGTATGAATACCTCCATAGTTAAGAGGGAGTGTTGAAGGAAATGTAACTAGGTTCAGTCTTCATAAATCTACTTTTGATATTTGTATAATTGTATTTATTCAAGAAAAGGAATAATATTTTTATTATATTTGTCAATGAGTTTCTTTCTCATTGAAATTGGTCTAGCACATGTTAAAGTGCTATAGGTGGGTCAAAGACTCAAAAGAATTATGTTGAAGACCTTACGGGCATGTTACTCTAGATATATTTATGTATTAGAGTCAAAGAAGACACCTCCAAGCAAAGTCAAGTCTCCTCCAAGCAAAGGCACCATCAAAAGAACCCATCTAAAGCAAATAAGACAAGTTGGCTCGCAGTCAGCAAGTCGGCCTAAAGGAGGGACAGTCCTCTATATATACAGGCTGTCCACTCCAACATGACACACACTCATCTCTGAAATCAGTGAGAAAGAGGACGAAGAAGGGATACAAAAAGGTGAAGAAAAGAGGTCTCCAAGTGCAGCGAAGAAGAAGGGTACATAACCGAGCCTAAGAGACCTGTTCTGGGGCTAATTACAGCCACAAATGCGAGACAAGGAGGGATATATCTGCAGTTATGACAGCAGCAACTCACAGTCAAACATCTCTCATTGTTTGGGCTTACAACTAGGCCTACAAGACCTCTTACTCAAGCGAAGAAGAAGGAACCTCAAGCGAAGGAGAAAAGCCTATAACATCAAGTAAACCTCTCACACGTGCGAGAAATTAGGGCTACAGGACATTCATACCAAGTCTGTACCTACACCTCGAGGAAGAAGCTCATTTGGTCAAGAGGAAGGAAGGGATCATCACAAGGAAGGAGTCTCATCATAGACCAAGAATAAGTGCCTCTTCTAGAGCAAGTGCAATAAGTGCCTCTTCTAGAGCAAGTGCAACAAGGTGTATCAACAGTTGAAAGAAGAACAAAGTGCCAGAAGGAGGACAAAGTGCCAGAAGGAGGAGGACAAGGTGTCGGGAAAACAAAGTGCAGAAAGGAGGAAGGACTTGACTTGTGCTTGGAGGATATTCTTGTCAAGGGTCGAGGGTTTGGCATTGATCAATAAGAAGCTTCAATAAGAGAAATTTACCGAAGGGTTTTCCTCTCAAGAGAAGAGAGGTATTGACACTGGCAGAGAACCAACATCTTGTGTTCTTGTTCTTTTGTTTTGGTAGTAGTTTGGTGAAGTACACACACATGTATTAATAAGAAGAAGAAAAAAATTAAGCTAACAAGACAAATTGTAAAAAGACTTCACATATTGTTATCAAGTCAAGAAGAATCACAATACACCTAATTGCCCTAGATTCTTCAACACTCTCCACTAGTGGATTCAGGAAGGCACGTTGATGACAACACCATACAATAGTTGGTATACAACACCACCATTTCCCCCTTGGAGGGAATTATTTTGATCTCTAATTTCACACAAACAGAAGCACATATTAAGCACTTGTTGGCACATCTGGAGAGGGCAGGAGAAAAAAACAAATGGCCACACTCATAAATATTACCATTTGGGTTGTAGATTTGGAATCAGAGAACCCTGATCTAAAATAGCTACTATGACTGTTAAAACAAAACAAAACATTCGCCTTCAAGAACTAACAAGGGATTTTGCTACACTAAAGAAGAAATTTTGGAGCTTAAGAACATAATGGAGGAAATGCAATCTGAGCCGGTTTCAGCAGCATACTTCAAGTTCTTAGGTACAAATCATCTGGAAAAAGGACAAGGTCCCCTATCTTCCAAAAGTCAAATGTGTAGTCCACGACACACTCACAAAGGAATGCATCGAGCAGACCAAGTACCCAAACCTCCAGTGCATGTGATAGGAAAGTATGTAATAAACATAAACGATATAACAAGTGTAATGTAGTATAATAATAATCACTTACATTATAACCCTTCATCATGCCTTCAATTCATGGCACTTCAACGTAATTTATTATATACATAGTCATGATGTTTTGTAAAATCAACATGCAAGCATTAATTGAATATATATTTTTATACACATCTTGTTATGCATAATAGCTTCTTATAATTATTACAGTGATATAGCATTCATTAGGCACTGGGTCATGTCTTGTACACAACTTCATCATACTCAAACCCCCTCACACATAACCACCAATTCCATATAACAGGCATACAAATCTGCAATCATCTTCTTTCCCATACAGTTGCCACTTTTGAAATTTGTACATCATTGTACAGCCATCCATACACCAGCTGCCACTTCCATATGTCATCATACATCTCAATTATGTACTGACATCATACAGCTGCAAATTTCAACCTAATATGTACTGACATTGTACAGCTGCAAATTTCACCACCAACTGTTGTACAAGTACACAACACATGCATTGTACAACCACCAATTTTCAATGTTCATACACATTTGTACATAGTAAAACCATCCATAAACCATCAGCAAATATTCTAGTCACCCATTTTTGTACACAATTGTGAATAACCATATATCGGCAGCCAAGATTCTAGCCACCAATTTCTCCAACTCCATATAATTCCAATGAAATTGATCCATAGAACCATTCTGTACCAAAAGAGGTCAGGGATTAACCATCAATACCAATATTTATCCTACCAACAGAACAAGGAAATTGGTGACTATTAGAATCCTAACAACAAAAATGGCACAGTATTAGTATTACACAAGTTCATTATAAACTCAAGCAAGAGATCACAAAAAGCCATAAGGAATTATTGGCACACATACAACAGTTTTTTCCCAACCATCCGATCATCATTTACCCCATCCACTACCCAACCAAACATGCCACACTAAGGAGGCACAATGTCGTCTAATCCAATTTTTCACCCTTGACCATACAACAGTTTTTTCCCTACCATCTGAGATCATCATTTACCCCATCTGCTACTCCACCAAACTTGCCACACTAAGGAGGTATAATGTCATCAATCGACCTTTTCACTCAAAACTATCCCTCCACAAACCAACATAAATCAATCAATGTACAGTTATGCACAAAGGGAAAAATTTGAGTTGTCAAAGTTTGATGGACACGACCAACAAAACATTGCATGGATAAACAACACAAAAATACAGTGTCCCAAACTACAAGGAGAAAATCAAAATGGTAGCAGTGCACTTTGAGGACATCACATACAATTATACATGTGGTGGAGAATTGGAAATCCAAGACAATAATATGTGCATATGATTAGCATACATTTAAAGATGATTTCTCTCAAAGATTTCAGAGTATTCTAGAAAAGGTTTCTATACAAAGTTTACTTAGTTACAAGAAAAAGGGTAATGTTGACAATTATATGCATGAATGGGAAAAACATGCAATGCCAATACCCAAATTACAGAAAGACCAGTTGTTCAAATCATATGTTTCCGAATTGAAATCATATATAGCGAACAAAATCCAGATGCATAGTATTTGATGTAGAATTCCTGCAGAAACTCCGATAGATCTAGAATTCTAGTTAAATTAAACACAAGTAATTTGCTGATATTCAAGAGAGGAGAGAAACAATTTGCTCCATAAAATCAATGTATTAAATTAATGAACAATAGTAATACATGAGCAACCAAACCTCTAATCCCAAAGGAAGGTGGTTATATAGAAATTGCTGAATCTAGAAAACTAGGAAAAAACTAGTAAAAAAACTAGAAAAGGCTGAGAAAAGCTAAAGGGAGGCCTAAAATAGCAACAATGATTCAAGACAACCTATGCCAACTATCAACCACGAGGAAAGCATGTGGTGGAGAATTGGAAATCCAAGACAATAATATGTGCATATGATTAGCATACATTTAAAGATGATTTCTCTCAAAGATTTCAGAGTATTCTAGAAAAGGTTTCTATACAAAGTTTACTTAGTTACAAGAAAAAGGGTAATGTTGACAATTATATGCATGAATGGGAAAAACATGCAATGCCAATACCCAAATTACAGAAAGACCAGTTGTTCAAATCATATGTTTCCGAATTGAAATCATATATAGCGAACAAAATCCAGATGCATAGTATTTGATGTAGAATTCCTGCAGAAACTCCGATAGATCTAGAATTCTAGTTAAATTAAACACAAGTAATTTGCTGATATTCAAGAGAGGAGAGAAACAATTTGCTCCATAAAATCAATGTATTAAATTAATGAACAATAGTAATACATGAGCAACCAAACCTCTAATCCCAAAGGAAGGTGGTTATATAGAAATTGCTGAATCTAGAAAACTAGGAAAAAACTAGTAAAAAAACTAGAAAAGGCTGAGAAAAGCTAAAGGGAGGCCTAAAATAGCAACAATGATTCAAGACAACCTATGCCAACTATCAACCACGAGGAAAGCATGAGGAGGAGCGCATTTCCCAAAGAAGGCAACTTTAAAACATGCTAAAATGGTCCGGGGGACCAAATCCCTTGATTTAAGGGGGAATCTTCATGTGGGGCGCCAATCCTCAAATAACTCAAGTGGATGAGGTGTGGTT
>APFE030372767.1:181327-228327 GCA_000404065.3 Pinus taeda
CAGAAGAAAGTCTGGAAGACCAGGCAGTTTAAGCCTGATTGTGCCAAGCCCTGATGGCTTGATTTTTGATTGGTTTGCAAAGTATACTGCTCCATCAACATTGTCAGTAAATTCTTCAAAAAAATCTTTTCTACGAGTCATGTGGCAGGTTGCTCCTGAATCAAGCAACCAATCATTTTTCCAAGAAGCAAGTGAAGCATTAAATAAATCTTCATTTACTCCAATATTACATTGTGCCACAACATAGTGATCGGATTCAGGTGCTTTACCTTTGTCTGTATCACTAGTTTTACCTTTTTGTTGGTTTCTTTGCTGCTCAATTTTGTCCCATGGTAACTTGCATGTAGAGGCATCATGTGATCCATTTCTTTTGCAGCGTATGCAGTGCAAATATGCCTTTTCTCCTTGAGAGTGTATGCCCCCCCTGCCTCTGAAATATCTTCCTCTTCCTCTTCGACCACCTCTTCCTCTTGAAGAATCTTCAGCAGGATGCTTTTCTTTATGAGCAAGGCACACAACCTCTTTAGAAGATTCAGGGGTTGTTTTCTCTCCAAACGCTTTCTCTCTTTCAGCAAACTTTTTCACAAGAGAATCAAAGGTAATATCTTTGAGATTTCCATTTGCTTGCAATGACTCAAGATAATTGAAGTAAGTAGGATAAAGTGCCTTGAGAAAAGCGATAAGAGGAATATCCAATTCAACCTTAGTGGATTTGATATCATGCATTATAGACTTTACTCAGATGCAAGAGCAAGAGGATCATTATTTTGCAGTTCAAGAGTGAAGAGTTATCATAGCTGAACAACTTCAAGTGCAAAATGTGAGTCATAGAGTTCTTTCAGCTTTTGTAAGGCTTCAAAAGCAGTTGAAAATGGCGAAATATGGCGACTCACCTCTTCATTTACAAATGTTGCAATTAATGCATAAGCTTCAATGTTCTTGTTTTCCCAAATGACGAACTCTTTGTTTGATGTAGGCTGTTCTGGCTCTTTGTCTCCGTCTCCAACACACACTCCTTTCCACAACTCATTGAAAATAAGCGTGTTTTATCATCCAGGACCACTCAGGATAGTTCTCTTTGCCAGTGAGAACTATTTCCATGATGGATATGATTGAATGCATACTGTAACAAAAACAACTTCTGCTGCAAAAATTTTACTCTTAATGGGAAAAAAATATAGTTCTAATATCACTGGACAGCAAACTCAACTTGACAGCAAATGTCAATACCCAAGACATATATATCGGCACTATTCAAAATATATATCGATTTCTTTTTACATTAATCACCCAATGCAATCCTTCAAAAATTTTAACACACAGCGGCGACTTTAAAACATGCACAAAATCAGGGTTCAACTCACATCATAGGACAGTGCTTCATAGGCAGCGTACCAAAACAGTTCAATATACCATGTACATTCAACGCATGGCTCAACTCACATACACATTTAACATATTTTACATGCCATGAACAGCGTTCAACGTATGGCATTAACTTCAACGCTTGCACTTCATAAACCAGTGAACAGTCTCTTTTATACCAGCGTATGGCCAAAAAAACTTCAACGTATAACCAAAAAAACTTCAGCGTTCAATACCAACGTTACCAACATTTTATGTCAACAAAACTTCAGCGTTCAGTACCAACGTTACCAGTGCTTTATGCCAAGAAAACTTCAGCGTTAAATACCAACATTACCAACGTTTTATGCCAAGAAAACTTCAGCGTTAAATAGCAACGTTACCAACGTTTTATGCCAAGAAAACTTCAGCGTTCAATAAGACTATCATTAATACAATGCCATGAACTTCAATGCATATAATGACAGCAGCTTTAATATACCACAATCCCAGCGTTATATGCCAAAAAAACTAACATTATATACCATACAAATGCGTGGAGGCACCAGTTCTCTCTGGCGTGGTCCGGAGACGAGGCTCTACCAAAAACCCCAAGGCTGTTATTTCGAATCCTCATACGAAGCCTCCATGTATCAAGCAAGCAGCGCGCCACCAAGGCTGCTCGCAAGTCTGCAGCTACGCAGTAAACTTTTGCAGCAGCACGGCCTCAAGGATGAACACTTTCGCAGCAGGGATTCAGAAGGTTTTCAGGTCTGAGGTTGTCAGGTCAAAGGATTCAGAATTAATTATGGCAGACAGCGCACAAGGGCAGTGGACAGAGAGCAATAGGCAGAAGGGAGTTACAACTATTTTGGGAGCTGGCTTTGATACCATGTCAGGCCAGGCAGTAACTCCTCAAAGCAAAATTGATTCGTATGTTTTTACTCCTTCGGGTTGGTCTTCATTATATACATGAGGGAGAGACTATTCACTTCATCTCCCAATGACTATTCATATTACTTATTTATTTATTTACATTATGTTCACCCAATCCTGATGATTAGGTGTCAACAAACAAAATATTTTTAAGATTTCAAACCATGATTCCAAACCACTAGAGAAAAAATATGCAAAGTTTGCTCATCTATATACCAAATAATGATGAATATATCAAAATGGCACAAAGTGCAATACATATCAACAACAAATTACATAATCAATGAGGCTTTAATTGGCCTGTAGAGTACAAAAGCAATGTTGCAAGTTATTGGGCCACTGGCCTACTACATAGTACAAATCACTGATCAACATGATCACTCATTGAACTCATCACCGATTCACCACTACTAGCAGAAATGTGATCACCAACAAGAACTACCTAAACATCATCTAGCTCAAAGTCTTTAGACTTGGATTCCCCAGCCTTATAATATGGTAGAAATTGAGGAACCTTAACATGCCTACCCAATTATTTTGTTTTGATTGAAGGGTACACTTTTGTTAAGGCCATGGTAGATAAGATCAACAACTAATACTACCAGCACCAACAAAGCTCAACAATCAACACCACCAACATCAAGCTACATGAATGGCTTCATGCTCTTGATCAAATGCCAATCCCATACCCTCACACATGACAAAATCAAATGGAAACATTGCAATCACCAAAATCATGAAATCCTAAAATATGTTTACTAGATTTTGAGTGAGATCTAAAATTCTAGTTTCTCCATATCAAATCCAATAAGGTTGGAACCACTCTCAAACATCCTAAAACAATTAATGGTAATGTCACTTTTACTTTAAGAATTTGACAATCCCATCAATTGCCAGCATTCTTAGGGTTGAGTTACGTTTTCTATTAGGTTTACGGATTAGGAGGGCATGGGTTGGTTTTATGGCCAAGAGAGTGTTGTTTTGAGAGGAAAACTAGTGCAAGCCTAAACAGAGCTTGCTAATTTTCCCACAGTGCCCAGTCTCCCCACATTCGATCCCAGTTTGTAGTCTTGTTCCACAGGATATAAATCCCTTTTATGTGCATACGGTGGCTTTCAAGATATAAAATCCCTTCATAACAAAATATACAATGGAAGGTTTTATTAAAGTAGTGGGAGCAATCGCAAGGGGTGCAGGAATTCCACGAAAACAACAGGATTCAAGACCTTCCCCTATAGCCCTAAAGCTTGTTATTATACCTCTGCTAACAGTGTAAGCATTAGTGTAGGCACCATACTTGATCTAAGCACCCGATGCTTTCAAATTCCTTTCTACTTCATGCAACACGACCACAACATAACACCCAGTTCCATTCCCTGGTCCTTGTCGACTTGTACACATCATCTTAGCATCCTCCATATTTGCTAGTCTTCAAACATCAATATAGCACCTCTCCATTAATTCATTAACCACCGCCATGTTTTTCCCCTCGCAAAGGCCCAACTCAATAAATAGAAGGATCATAAAAACCTCCAGCTTAAGCCCTTGGGATGCCCCACTTAACTTCGAGATATGCTAATACCACATCAACTGGATCTTTATTGCCCGATGTAATAAAAAGGGCAATTACAAAAGATGTTAAGGGTAAACCTTCTAGGCAGGACCCATCTAGACTCTCCCCTTAATATCTCTGGCCCGCTTTCAAAAGCCTGGCGCGACACAAAGATGAGTGCACAAGTCTCTGGTTTATGAAACTTATGGGCGGGTCCACTTCGCCACGTGAGCCCACCTATTTCAAAAGCGCTCCCCTCTTGTTCTTCTGGGATAATAACTTTGTCCCAACACAGTTAAGAACTCGTGCTCTTTCCTTCTGAAATAAAGTCTTCAGCCTAGCTTTTCACACAGTCTAACGGCACTATCAAATGATATATCTCGACGTCATCAAATGATGGACTTCCATCACAAAAAGAAACTAAGTGTTGCGCTCTCAACGGTTCTAATATGTAATGGCTCTACACCCCAACACCTTCTCTACTCATCTTTTTTCCTTCTTGACTCCTCTCAGCCTTTAACTCTCCTCTACGATCTATGCTCCCATACATTCTTTGCGTCAATCCTCCTGAGCTTCATTTACTCTGCTTAGCCTCTGTCATGCCTTCTCATGCAACCCTCCTGCAATCACTCTCATATATATGTGTTATATTTTAGATGCTCCTCTCGCCTATTCTACAAACGACTCCGAAACCATTATTATGTACCTAAATGTTGTGCATGTGTTACAGTGTATATATTCTGAACAGAAAGACTCTTTATTAAAAAAACTCTCGCTTCCCTCTCACACACAGATCCACTCAAGACACTTGGATAGAGCGCTCCTTGTATTAATTAAAAGAATAAAACATATTTACAATAGGCCCTTCTGGCCAGATTTACAATACATGGACCTTTTGGCACTAAAGCCATAGTTTGGCTTCCCAAAGCCTCTCGATTCTCTTCTATCTCCACACACATAATCCTATTTTAGCTACATATTTATACATAAGGATTCTAAACTATATTCTAGTTCAGATCCACAAAATCCTCACATAAATCCCTATTCTAGGATTCCTAGATCCATAAATCTTTCAACAATCTAACTTCTCTCATTTCTCTCTAACTCTCACAAATATTAACAAGGTCTATCTTCTAAAAGAAAGATCTAATATCCTCATTCTTATGTACATTTACCGTGGGAACATAGGAAAATACAATTAAATAAAAATTACACTCAACTAGGAAACCAACTCCCTTGATAAACGAAAACCCCTAAGTTTAGTCAAAATAGATTTTGACTTGGAAGTGGAATGTTCATGCATCAAAAACAACCCCTGGTTCCCTCCAAAACCACCTAAAAAATAGCCAACAAGGATCTTGGACTCGCCCACGCATGTGAGATCTAATCAAGTCAATTAGGGTTTGGACCGATCAATTAGGGTTGACTTGTTCAAGACATCTAAATGCCCACCTAAGTGATCAATAGCACAGTTTTAAAAACCAGCCAGTCTGAACCGGAAATTGATCAAACTTGCCAGTTAGATAGGCCCAAGTAACAAAACGATCGAAAAATTTGATTGGAGGGTCGATTTGTACCGATTAGGTACTTTAACCATTCTTGCAATCATGTGCTTTCATTTAATGTTATGGGCATACTAATGTGGATCACGGGTAAAATTGGATGATTGATCAATCCCAATTGTATTCTTGTTCCCACACTTCACCTAGGAGGTTAGTCTTTGACCCTAGTCCAGTGGGACCTCCTCTGAGGCCTTAAGGTTTAGGAAGGGCACTACTAGGGAAGTTTTGATTGACGTAGTTTGTCCAAGGTAATCCATACCACTCCATCTCTCCCTATTATCCATCTCCATAATTCAAGCTAGCGGTTGTTAGTCTTTGGGATTGGAAACGTTCATCCATATCCTTGAGTCAAGGCCAAGAAACTTGGCCTCAGAGGTTGATGCAACTAAAACAATGTTAAAAGCATATAAAGCCACAATGAAAGAAAATGTAAAATGTAAAATATGGCTGGGACATTATTTAGCACATGGGCAAAAGCCTAACATGAGTTGTACTTCCTCCCCATTAGCCATCACCCAGTTCCTCGAGCATAAATGCTTCATCCAAAGAAAGGAACTCTTAAAAAGTCCCAACTTTGATGATTGAGACAGTTACATCTAAAGGGGGTATTGGAAAAATACAAATGCAAGCTTAGGCTCCTAAGCAACTGCACAAAATAAAGACAAAACTTTAGAAGTAAAAGGTGCACTGGAGAGGTGGAAAAAGCAAGCTAAGGAAAATGGTAACCCATGCCTCTAACATTGCTCCCTCCTTACATGAGGTTGATGCAACTAAAAAAATGTTAAAAGCATATAAAGCCACAATGAAAGAAAATGTAAAATGTAACATATGGCTGGGACATTATTTAGCACGTGGACAAAAGCCTAACATGAGTTGTACTTCCCCCCCCATTAGCCATCACCCAGTTCCTCGAGCATCAAATGCTTCATCCAAAGAAAGGAACTCTTAAAAGTCCCAATTTTGATGATTGAGACACAGTTACATCTAAAGGGGGTATTGGAAAAATACAAATGCAAGCTTAGGCTCCTAAGCAATTGCACAAAATAAAGACAAAACTTTAAAAGTAAAAGGTGCACTGGAGAGGTGGAAAAAGCAAGCTGAGGAAAATGGTAACTCATGCCTCTAACATTACTCCCTCCTTACATTTATACATTCAGGGTGTTGGAATGCCATTAACTGGTCACATGATTGTGGCAACTACCCTGACGTTTTTTCCACTATGTAACCAACATTGCCACATAAACCTATGGATTAATGAGCTAACCTAGGAAATGTCACTCCCCTTAGTAGTTGGAAACACCTGATACGTCTGTTGACCAAATCATCCCTAATATATAAGTAATTTGTTTACAAGTTCTAATCTAGCTAGACATTTGAAAGTGAGTTTTGTGTGAAGGATTCTTGTGTCATTAACTAGGTATGGTCCACTACGATGTTCTAATGGTTATTGTCCCTAATGATTATAAATCTCACTTGATCTTGAGAGGCTTTTGTCAAATGGTGTTACCACAACAGCAGAGACCCCTTAAGGAATTGGCATGGCCCTTTTCAACACCACTATAGAGGGTGTTGTACCACATTATGAGCAATTCAAACCTTATTGATGTAACGTTGACCCTCCAAAGACAAGCATTGGGTTGTGAGATGATTCCACATAGTGCTTGACCCCCATATGTACCCCCAAAATATTGAACATTGAGCCAATGAGATTGCGCACTGGACTTTGATGATGTACACAAATGGACCCAAGACACCCCTTATAAGCTTGCCTTGACATGGTTTGATGGATGTTGCTTGTTCTAGAGCCCAAATGATGGTTGCTTATCATTGAGATGAGATGGAAGGGCTTGCACATCACCTTTGTAACCCAATACTTAAGTATGATGATGCCATATCACTCCTTTTAACCCTAGAAGGGTGATATAGGGCATAATTATGATGACATCATGGTTGAAGGAGCACTTTATGGAGACATGCCCATGCACTTTTAGTTTTTCTTGAAATGAGGAGCATTCATGGTCAATTTTGTCACTTGCATGAGGCACCTTTATGAAGGATGGTGACATGGTGGATGTCGTTATTACCCGCATGTGTGGGCTATTGTTAGCATTTTTGTTATGTTTTTGAGCTATATCGAGGTCGGCTTGTGACCTCACTCTTGTTGAACGCTTAAGCAAAAAATTGTTTTAGGGCTTGGCTTATAAAATGTTATGAATATAATTCAAATAAAAATAATAAATATAAATATAATAATAATAAATAATAATTAATTAACTAATCGTTAGTTAGTTAATAATGAAAAGGCATGTCTCAGAGACATGACCATTCATGAAAGGGCACCTACCTAGGTATATAAGCAGGCCCTCATTCTCAATTGTAATCATCTTACATCAATTCAATATACAATTACATGTCTTACAATGGACATTTATGTATTTGAAGTATTTTAAATATTTCCATTGTCTATACTACTTTTGGTCGTTACATTAGTATCAAAGGCATATTGGTAGATCCCGGCCTTTGGCCATCAACTTGTCGTCGCAACTACAGCATTTATACCATTTGAGTGCTCAGCCAAACATGCATTTCCTCTGGGTGTGAGCACAACTGGAGTGTATTTGACAAAATACACAGCAAAAAGCGCAACAAGTAAAAAAATTTCAAATTAAATTTTTTGAATTCATTTGATTAATTTTAATATTTAAATTTTCTAAGTACTAATTTACAATCTATGACCCTAATACAGATTGGAGTCCAAACGCCTCAATGACATGGATGATGGTCTACATCTATTACAATCTTCGATTGTGGGTGAGACAGCTTCAGAAAACTACTGATGTGGAAGCCATCTCATTGGACAATATTAATACCACCTCTTCATGGAGAGTCGAGACTGAGAGGCCGATCATGGACTCGATCCCGAATTGGTTAGGTGTGGATCTAGAGGATGTAGCAGTGGTAGGGGAGGGAGAGCCAAAGATAGAGGAGGAGGAGCAACATCATGGTCTGGAAGCACTAGCAGAGCTGGATGAGGATGATGAGGAGGAGGTGACACCATCTAGGATGGGCAACAGCAGCAGCATAGGATAGAGGCCACCTATTCCATCGGCTTCTAGAGGACGATTGGGTCCATTTGTATCCCCAGGGGCAGGGCCTTCTTCCTCTAGAGGAAAAGGCAGAGTCGTTCCCTATTCCCGTAAAAGGGGAAGAGGATCTCAATGACTGATTACTTGATGACTTTTAGATGACTCATGATATACATTTATTATATTTTTTGTTGATATTTTGACTCTTGAGAGTTGAGACTCAGACAGGACTCAAAATTCAGGAGTTGATTCACTATTTTGATATGTGATGTAGCACTAGACTTCATATACATATTATATATTAGCTTTCTTTATATGTTTATGTGGAAATGCATTTATTTGACGTTATGGATACTCTAGATGTTAAAAAAATAAAAATAAAAATGAATAATTTTGTGTTTTTATAATTTTGCTGACTTTTGCTGACTTTTTCAAAAAACACCCAAATTTGTCGAGTTTTTCAACTTTTGGACCCTTGCGGAATTAATCCCGACTTCGACTTTTTCCACATTGCTAAAAACCCTTAAATAGAGATTATTAGATCAAATCAAAAATTTAAAAGATAAAGAGAAAGATACTAAGACAAAATCAACGATTCAGAAAATGGTGAACTTTCACGTCTAAGGAATCATAACCAAGTCTTACTTACACAAATGTAAAAGCTTGAAAGTGACAAGAAATCACTAAATGACGAGTTAGACAACTTCACGAAGTAGTATCGATCAGAACAAAAAACAACAAATTTATGTTCCTAAGAATATTGAAATTTGTAGAATTCAATCTGATAATAAAAATTCATTGCAGATTTCTAGTGACCAAAAGATTTCACAGAGGATTAATCTAGGATGGTCATATCCATCCATGATTCGACAATTTTATTAATCGCTCCAAGGATCATATGGTCTTGTATCAACAAAGATGAAAGTTCACAGACAAGAAGATATTTGAAACAAGAAAAGAGATCAAGCCTTTCATCAGTAAGCTTTGAGGACAAAGCTTTTTGAAGAGGTAGGCAATTTTATGAATATAATTCATATAAAAATAATAAATATAATAATAATAATAATAAATAATAATTAATTCATTAATGGTTAGTTAGTTAATAATGAAGAGGCATGTCTCAAAGACATGACCATTCATGAAAAGGCACCTACCTAGGTATATAAGCAAGCTCTCACTCTCAATTGTAATCATCTTACATCAATTCAATATACAGTCTTACAAAGGAAATGTATGTCTTTGAAGTATTTTAAAGATTTCCATTGTGTATACGACTTTTGGTCGTTACATAAAAATTGGGGAAATAAGGAAAGTTAGACATAATATAAATAGAGGAGGCCTTACTTCATTTTATCATCATCAATCACTCATCACACTCTCCTTTCTTTCAGAATGTGCATTATTCTTCTTGTCTCTATTGGGTCGAAATGTGATCTTTTGTATTGTGAATTTCTCCTGGAAATGGTATTTTGCTTGGAGATGGTTTCTTGGGATGATGAAGTGATTTTTGTGGAAAATATTGTAAGTTTACTGCATATTTTCTATATTTTTCATGTTGTGTTAGTGTACTAGGGTTTCTACATGGAACATGATACAAATTGTTGAATTTATCTTGGAAAATTGCTCCTCTATGATATGTAAAATTGTTTTCCTAGAACCTTTCAAGAGAACTTAAAGTGTGCATCTCTTAAATTTAAAATCTCCCTTCACAAGGAAATTTGTGTGAATTGTGTGTTCAAATGAGCTCAAATGTCTCTCTATTTACTCTGTTCAAAGAGGTTCGAATAGACATGACTTTTGGGGCAAGGTCGACTTGGCATCTAGAGGCCATTTTGACCCAAAATACATATTTGAAAAATCTTTTTCTAGGCTATAAATAAGCCTTTGACTTTGACCAATACAAATAATAATGAGCATGAAGAACATGCTTCGATAAAATAATAATTTGACTTGAGCATTAAACCCATGTTTGACAAATAATTCTTCTTTTTCTTCTTTTATTTTACATAAAATGTACAATGGCATAAATAATTATGAAGATTGAACCTAATTACATTTTCCAACATTCCTTCTTAACTAGGGAGGTATTCATAATTCCACAATCGATACAAGGATATTCTCAGATTGAAATATTATCATAAGAAGAGTCGGATTGATAAGCCTTTTTCAAGCATCAACGTCATAACCAGCATTGTCAGTATACACAAGAGTAAGGCCTTGACTAACAAGCTCTAACTCTCCACTAGATTAGAGCACAATGTTAGGAGGCATACATTTGGACACCACCACAACTGCCTCTCAAGGCACATACCCCATCAGGATGTTCATCAGGTATGGCCTTACAGGACTATTCTTATCTTGGATTCCCAATCCTCAAAAAATATCGGTCCTCTTCGACCGCTCTTAACTTGGATACTCTGTCAAATCCTCAAAGAGTGTTGCTCCACAAGACTACTTCCTATCTTGGATTCCCAATCCTCAAGGAGTAACAGTCCCAGATGCTTATCCAATCCTCCATACTCCCTCCCAGTGCTTTCACTAGACATACAATTGTTAGTCTTGGGCTAGTGCATGACACATGGAGAATACAGTGTTCATCATCACTCCGTCTCAACCAGGAAGCAAATCCTTACCCCTTATCAAACATGGAGGAGAATTCTTACTCCCTCTTAATCAAAGTGACATCATCACGATCCTTAGTTGGTGTCATACATCATCAATACATCAACTACTTGTTCTTCTGTGGAGATATAGTTGTAGCTACAGAGCTTCTTTCTCACATTACATTATACCTGGGCTTAGACCTCTTTGGATGCCAAACATTTTATGAAGCCAAATTCTTTCACACTTTATCTTCATGACAGGGTTTTTCGGCTCCTCATAGCACCATAACATATCAAACATTGATCTTTCTGAATCTTGTCAATCATCACACAACTTTATCATCAGATGGTTCATCTATCATTTTCAAGTAGCCAAACTTCCTCACAACTGCTAGCACATGCCTTCTATTCTTCATAACAAATTTTTGCCACATATTCTTCAAAGAGTCATATCAGTGTTCCAATATCAACTCTATCCTCATGCTTATCCAAGCCATCAATAGTGCTAACCACACAATCCATGTGTTCCATGATCAAACCATGCAGTTAGGCACATCAATATCATCCAACAAATTATCTCAACTACTCTCTTTCCAGCCTCTGCATATACTTCTGCAATGTCTTTCCAGGGAACCAAAACATATCTCAAATAAATCATCAATATCAGAGTTACCAAATCAAAATGTCCTCAAGTCAAGGTGTGAGGTTCTTCATGTCAGATATTGCTACTTGGTCCCTCTAAGGTCAACATACCTTTGCATGGTCTATCCCATATTGCAACAAAGTTTTGCTTTATGCTTTTCAGCTTTCAATCATTAATCAATAGCAAACCAATTAGCAAGCTTCAATATTGTATTCAGCAAGGTCTTTATAGCTTCCTCTTTCCATCTATGGTTAGTAAACTTTTTCCATAGTCTTCTTTGATGCATACATCAAACTGCTCCTTCCTTCACAGCCTTTTATCTGCATAGTCAAACTTGTCTTGACCTGTAACCTTGGTTCGAAGACTTATGAAAGAACAAGGAGACAAAATATAAATATAGTAGCATTAGTAATAATCAAGAATACTTATCTCTGCAGGAAGGTTGACTCGCTCCTCCAAGGTAGCAACTAAGATCAAGTTCTTTGACATACCTGGAGCATACAACACGTCATCCACCAACAAGGGTTTATCGGACTCCCTTTGAAACTTGACTATGGAAATACTAGTTGGATGGTACTTGGCATTGTCTCCAAGCTCTATGTAGAAATCCAACTCCTCCTTCCGACTAGTGAAACACACTTTTGACTCTCGTCATGTGCCAAGAAGCCCCACTATCAATGTACCACACATTGGTGGCAACTAAGCTCGACAGACACGAATGAGCGAAAATTCATTCTCGATTCATGTTGCTAACTCATCCACCTTTGCCATACCAGCAACCTGCTTCTTCTTCTTGCCCTTGTACTTATTAGGGCACTTGTTGGCGTAGTGACCTAACTAATTGCATGCAAATCATCTAACCTTGCTTGGAACCCCCTTCTTCCCATTCTTGGTATAGGACCCCTCGCTTGGCTCTTTCTTGGCCTTTTGCTTACCCTTGCTTGTCACAACAAGGTGCCCCTCATCTTCAAACCTCTTCTTTTGATCTCCCTACTAACCACCTTCTCAGATCTCCCTTTGGAGGAAATCATCCCAAAGCCTCACCAAGTCGATTAAGTGATCCTAGCCCATAACACACTTGACAAAGACCTTCCAAAGCTTCGAAAATCCATTCAAGACTATAAGCACCAGTTCCTCCTTAGCAATCATCTCTCCAACATCAGCGAATTTGTCCCTGACCTGTGTCATCTTGGACAAGTAAGATGTCATGCTCTCGCCCTTGGACATGCTTACAACATGCAACTTGTCCTTGAGCATCATCTTTCGACTCTGACAGTCGCTCTAATATCGCTTCGTGAGTGCATCCAACATCTTCTTCACAGTATCCTTCTCTAACATATGGGGTATGAGATGATCTTTGACCCCATCAAGAATAATCATTTGCGCCTTGGCCTCTCTAATCTCATGCAGATCTATTGCAATGGAATCATTTGCTAGTGGAACCACTTTTGTACTTGCATAGGCCCACAACCTATTCTCCTTGAGAACAGAGGTGATTCAAACCTTCCACTGCAAGAAGTTCAAAGAACCCTCAAGCCTGTCCTCATATCGAACATTGGTTGCCATCGTAGAATAAAACCCTTGAGGAGATTGAAAACTGAAATCTGATTTTTTTATCCTAAAAACTGTGTCAAATATCCTTGGCTTCGTATTCAAATCTTAGGGCTCTAACGCCATGTTAACTTCTTTAAACTACTTTCTCAAAAAATAACAAATATGAAATAAACAATGCATTCTAATCTGATTTGTAACAATGAATATCCTGGGTTTTTAACCAAATAAACGACAAAAGAAAAATTACTCGAAACCAATCACATTCAGCATGGAATAACACAAATATACCCTACAAACCTGGTGTGGGGAAAACCAGCAAACATTAGGCTTCTTATTCAGCTTTAGGAGAATATTTTTTTACAACAGTATTACAAGAATTTGCTCCAGCAAATACACAACAAAATATCTCGGCCTTCTCTCTCACTCGGCCCTTGTTCAACCCACACGTGTGGCCCAACAAAACAACTTTTGTGCATAAGGAAAGCTTGGCCTACTTGCACTAAGAAACTTGGCCTACTCTATCCAAGATAGCGCGACCTCTTTGTTGATCTCGCTTGCCCTGATCTCACTCTAGCTGGTCTGATCTAGCCTTTTCTCGCTCTCGCTACCAAATACTACACTCCGTTGAATCCCCACTCATGCCAATCAATTGTATCTCTCCTTTGGCTCGAACATCCTATTAAAAAGATCAAACCCTATTCTCAAGTGAAATCCCTAATTTCAACAATTGATACTAGATCTCGACTCATTGAGATCAATGGCTACGACTAAATCAGTCATTGATTTTTCCTTTTTTGTAAAAAGGAAACCAGCAATCAAATTAAATTGTCGTATAAAGTCTTGACTTAGTAAATTCATTGATTAACTGTCATGGGAGATAATTAAGGTGACTCGTTGCATGTCATGGCACCTGATCCAGGCAAAATCACCTTCCAAGATACAATCTCAACAGTTGATAATAGACCTTACCTTGTTGTAGGCTGCAAACATCTTGCTTGTACAAAAACAAAGAACAAGTAAATCTTAAGACCATTATGGCAGATTGTTACATATCATGGTCATTAATAGGAGATAGGCATACTTAGGATGTATAATACATTCTTACTATGTTTCTTTATGCTAAAGTGATGTAATTATAAGTTAATTAATAGAGTCTTTAAAAGATTAGGTATTCAGAAGTTACATAACTACTCGTCTCTCTCCTATGTAATGAGACACTGCATCACTCAATAATGAATAAAACTATTCTCCCTTATTTTATGTGCATTCCTACTGAGCTCTTTTGTGTATAAAAACTAACATATAAGCCTTTGATAGCTACAAATTTGTTACACGTGATTCCTTTCAAACCACTTGGTAAGTCAACCAATAGAAATGACTTGTATTTCTAGCACATCAATGTAAAATCACAATAGACAATGATTATACAACAATGTAACACAGTAAAGAATCAACAATTATTTCCATCATGTGCTACCAAGAAGGTAAAGCAAGTTATAAGCAAGGAAGTAAAAAATCATGTCAAAGATGAGTTACATTTTTCAATACTCTGTACCTTGCCCTGTTTGCAAAATTTCTTTCGTTCCAGTCATTAAGTGTGCAAGAAACTTAGACCGTTCTGTATCATTTGAGAATAAAGACCTTCGGACAGAAGCAAGACGTACCAGACACTCAAGAGCCTGATTTGTAATATAAAGCAAGCATCATCAGCAACCATAATGATAAAATTCAATTCAGAAGCCCAATTATTTTACAGCAATCAGGTTACATAAATATAAAGAACAAATGTATCAGGTTCTATGTTATGACAACTTCACAGAACCAGCTATATGGAAGGAAAATACAATTCTAAAAATGCTTCTGAACTAGGAATATACAAGAGAGAGTTCAACAATTACCAAATATTTGCAAGAATCATCATCAGCATGTATGTCACAAATCTAACACTCCTACAAATGAGCATACATTGTCCAGCCTCATCCAATGTCACCATAAATATTCACATTTATCAATTATTGCAAATAAGGTTTGTAGTTTTCCCTTGTGATGCTAGCTATTAACACTTCGAGATTATTTAAGAGATATTTTGAAGCCAAAGCTCAATGAAAATTACATCACCAATTCTTTAAGACCATCATGTCTACGCTACAACAATAAGTTTGAGAATTCTTATATATGCACAATTTGGACAGAACATTAATTCACTTTCCTGTAACCAACTATATATTTAATATTTATGAGTGATGCGTCTCTAGAATTTGATTATCGTTTAATCGCTCTCATGAGTGGTTTAGTGCTTTGAATGAAGTTCGAATGAAGAGTCTAAAATAGGTTGCCCAAACATAAACATGCTAATGCTGAAACTATGACTATCTGAGCTTAGACCATTGCTCATTATTTGAATCCCCACCTAAAGCATTTCCTTTTGCCAGCTGGTTTTAGACAACAGATCTTATATCCTGTTAAACTTTAACAAGACAACTGCCAAGAATTAGCAATATTTTGACATAAGGGACTTATAACATACACACACACATACACACACACACATATATAAATTATTTATAATAAAATAAAATTACAAATACATAAATGAAATATATAGACATAAAGATCCATTTTTTATAGAAATTAGAACATTTTCAAAACATTGATACAAGTAGATTCTACATCAATGATAATCAAACACACAAGAAATTATATAAAGATAAGATAATTATATTAATGTCCAACAAATGACCACAAAAGTAGGTCAATGGGACAGAGGAGTGCAACCAGTATAAATAAAATACGGGAGTGCATGTGCAACTCCTAGATATGTTGAAAATTATAAAGAATGAAACCTACATAGGTATAACATTAGAACATATGTATAAATGTATAGAGCTATGACAAAGGTATCATGCTACAAAATATTAAATACTAGTGAGATTTGGACAAATCAAAAACCTGTCAAGAGAGAGTGTATGAGAGAGAGAAATATCGAACGATAAGGTCGATGGTGTCAAGACCTTTTGAGTCTAATGGCAAAGGGCGAAGGGGGTGAACAGGACACTAACTCGTTGTTGAAGTCCTCCAGAACCATGAGGGGGTCCAGTTGTATGATCCAGGGTGGATTGTATGAGCAAGAAATACTCTACTCTGAGAGGCAATCTGACGAGCAGGGGTAGTCTACTCTCATATCATCTAGAGCTGATTCCTCTAGAATTTTGAGAACATGTGGCCTAATACATAGACGTACCACTGAGTCGATCTCGATAATATTGGTTGGTCTCCTTGAGGGGAAGGCTAAGGAGAAACCTTGTATCTCACCATTTTGTTGCCTAGTGTACAATTTATCTCTGCCTACTGTTTGTTTCTCCGACTTGACAGATCAACAAGTATAAGATGATTGGTCTAGTCATCCCAAGGTGGGGCATGGCATAAATGTTTATTTGGGGTTTTGGGGTAGCACCAGATGTGCTCCAACCATGAAAATTGGTGGAGAGGCTAAAGCACTTGAGATCTCCAAGACCCAGAAATGGTTTGGGTATATTCTAACCGGTTTGGGAGATATCAAAATAATTAATATTTTTAATGGAGTTTCTAAGTCTAAACTTAGAGAAAATAAAATATTAATGGGTATTAATATAAAAATAGGTTAGAAGGTTGCAAAAGTCATGGATCAAGCCAAATCTAATCTTAGACGTTGACTAGAGATTTAATCTCGGTCGTTGAAGAACCATCGAGAAAAGTATAAGAAGAGGCTTGAGGATCAGATGGAGAATACACCAGAGTGATCAATCATCCATTTTGCTAGAGCGGGATTGCTAAGCAAAAGTAAATCAGTGATCAACAATGAGGGGCAGTGAGTAATGGACAGAGAGGCAGAGATAGTACTGAGAGACCAGTGCAGAAGCAGGGAAAGCGAGAGTAGCAGCCAGTTCAGGCCACGCAGAGCCCAGCAAAGATAGCGCCAGAGGGACTGCGTCATCCACGCAGAAGCTGTTGTAGTGACATAGAGGGTCCCAGAGGTCGCACGGTGCCTCAAAGGGTTGACACAGAGGGTCCTGGGGCTGACGCAAGTCAGCAGGAGGCTGACGCAAAGGCCAGAAGGGCCAACGCTGAGCTTCAAAGTCGTCGGAGAGGGTTTCGTAGGACAGGTTTTCTAAATACTTGTTTCCAAATATAAAGATATTATTGTCGTGTATTTTTCTTTGTTAGGTGAGCCGGTTAGGCACCCAATTTTACTCAAGGAAATACTACATAATAATAAACCCTCAAAATAGCTGCACCAGTTTTCCCACATCGGGTTTTTCCGGGGACATTTGTCCAAAAATAACGGTGTCACTTGTGTGTTTGTTTTGTTTCAGCTGATGATCTGTAGATGTTGTGATTGTATTGTGTTTATTTCGGTATTTAAATGTTTTAAATAACTTGTTCAGAATTTACAAGTAGAAGAAATAAACCAGCAAAATATAGATTAATTTTCTAATGGATAGACTTAGAAAATTCAACATGGTATCAAAACCTGGTTTCAGATCACAAAAGAGATGAAGGCATCAACTGAGCAGAGCATTTGCAGCAGAATCAGTTGTCCTAAGTGACAGTAGTTGACCCTTGCAAAAGCGACAAAGGAAGGGTTGACGCAGAGAGACTGCGTCATCAATCTGGGCCTGAGAGAGGCCAGCGCAGAGGCTGAGTAGGGCAAAAACAGGCTCGCGTAGAGGCCAGGAGGGTTGGTGCAGTTGATGAGGGTGTTGTTTTGTCAGTGTCGGGATTGCGTAGGGCCAAGAGGCTCAACCCTTCAGTTGTTGCGGCAAAGGAAGTTGTGGGCAGTTTGTGGGAGCGAAGTTGGTGGGATATTGTGGTCAGAATAGTACATAATAGGGAAAAACCAAGGTAGAGAGAGTTGTTGTTGAGGCGGATTTCTAGCCAAGGAATCTGGATCAGTGTTGCAATTGCACAGACGATCGAAGAGGAGCAATTTGACAATTGGCAGAAGGATTTCCATGAAGGAAATCGAGACTCAGAGGAAGTCCAAAAGAGAACTTTCAAACGCGAGGTAGAGAGACTCAGAGGAGCCAAACCGAGAACTTCCAGACGGAAAGTAGAGAGACTCGAAGGAGTAGAACTGTGATCTTCCAAATGGGAAGTAGAGAGACTCGGAGGAGTCTACAGAGAAGAACAAAGAGATGGTCGTGAATGGGCTGAGAGATCAGGACAGGTTGGACGGAGCGTCCAACTTTGCGGTCTCGAAGGCCAGGATCTTGTCCATTCTAGACAAACACCGTATCAACGGCTTCGCCTTGAGAATAATGGTTATCCCAGTTGACCCAGTAACTAATGAAAGGTACAAGGAGGCAATGGCTAAGGCAAAGTCCATCATCCTTGATGGTATCAAGGATCATGTGGTCCAACATATTGCCGAGAAGGAAACAGCAAAGGAGATGTGGGACACTTTGAAGACATTGTACCAACATACTTCCATGCAAAGGAAGATGCTCCAGGAGAATCAGCTAAGGGTCATACCAGATGCAAAAGGGAGCGCAAATCAGGTGTGGATGGTGAGGACCACACTTAACGCAGTCTCCGAGGAGTGGGAGACATTTGTCCAGAGCATATTGGGCAAGGTGAGTCTTCCAGATTGGGAAAAACTGTGGGCGGATCTTCATCAAGAAGAGATCAGACAGCTGACCAAGACGAGGAGTAGCAACAAAGGGATCAGGATCAAGAAGGAGGAGGAAGAGGATGCAGCTCTGACATCTGCGAGAAAGTAGGAGAAGAGGAAGAAGAAGGACCTCTCCAAGATCAAGAGCTTCCATTGTGGGGAACTTGGTCACTATGCGAACCAGTGTCTCAGGAAAAAGAGTAAGAGAGAGGCTTCTGACTCTAAGGCAGCGCCAGCAAAGGCCGAGAAAGAAGTCGAGTAGGATGACGATTATGCCATGAGTGCTCATGTACCACTTGAAAAGAAGTGGGGAGACATCAAGTTGTAGTCAGGATGACTACAGCTCGATGAGGGGTAGGATCCTTGAGGTACCCAACCTCTTGGATTATACCTTGCTATGGGAGCCTCGAAGAGGAGTAGTTGGACTGGCGGATGTGGGTAGAGACGGACGCGAATGAAGTGGCAGAGATTGCTACAGTGCAGGAGTCCCCAAGCAGCGCGAGGCTAGCAGGCTGCAACAGTGTGAGAGGCACGGGAGTGTTGCACCAGCATAGGATGGCACAAAGAGTTGTGCAACGGTTCGAGATGTAGGGAGTTGTTGCAGCAACACAAAGGTCACAAGAGGGGGCACTTATTAGCAACAAAGAGAGCTTCAGCATCGGGAGTGTTTCTAGCCTAACAGGGATGTCAGAAGTTGGGTGGATCAGTTACTTACTTCTCAGTAACTAAGTTGCAGTGCTGTAGCAGTTTGCAATAGCACGATGCAGCATGATAAGGGGGATGTTGTGCAGATGTAGTGTTGGGAGGATGGACCAGCAGCAACACGGATGCAGAGGGAGTTGTCGTATGGATGCAACAGTAGCAGTGGCAGGGCCATGGGTGGCAGTGCAGAGGATGTTGGGCAGGGAGGCTTAGCATCAGCACAGGTATCAGTGTCGAATAATCAATGTGATGCTCAGTGTGGAGTAGTACTAGAAGTCCTCGCTAAGAGGGAGTGTTGATTTGGGGTAGCATCGGATGTGCTCTAGCCATGAAAATTGGTGGAATGGCTAAAAAAACATGAGATCCCCAAAACCGAGAAATGGTCTGGGCAGATTCTAACCAGTTTGGGAGATATTAGAATAATTAATATTTTTAATGGAGTTCCTAAGTCTAAACTTAGGATAAAATAAATATTAATGGGTATTAATATAAAACTAAGTTAGAAGGTTCCAAAAGTCATGGATCAAGCCAAATCTAATCTTAATCGTTGATTAGAGATTTAATCTTGGTCGTTGAAGGACCAACGAAAAAAGTATAAGAAGAGGCTAGAGGATCAGTTGGAGAATACACCAGAGTGATCAGTCATTAATTGTGCTAGAGTGGGGTTGCTAAGCAAAAGTAAATCAGTGATTAGCAACGAGGGCAGTGAGTACTGGACAGAGAGGCAGATACAGTACTGAGAGACCAGCGTAGAAGCAAGGAGAGTGAGAGTAGCAACCAGTTCAGGCCACGCAGAGCCCAGCAGAGACAGCGCAAAGGCCAAAGGGAGTGTGTCATCCACGCAGAGGCTGTTGAAGTGATGCAGAGAGTCCCATAGGCTGCACAGTGCCTCAGAGGGCTGACGCAGAGGGTCCTCAGGCTGACGCAGGTCAGCAGGAGGCTGACACAGAGGCCAGAAGGCCAACGCTGAGCTTCAGAGTCGCCGGAGAGGGTTTCATGGGACAAGTTTTTTGAATACCTGTTTCTGAATATAGAGGTATTGCTGCCATGTATTTTTCTCTGTCGGATGAGCCGGTTAGGCACCCAGTTGTACTCAAGGAAATATTGCATAATAATAAACCCTCATAATAGTTGCACCAGTTTTCCCACATTGGGTTTTTCCGAGAACAGTTGTCCAAAAATAACGGTGTCACTCGTGTGTTTGCTTTCTTTCAGCTGATGTTCTGTAGATGTTGTGACTTTATTGTGTTTATGTCGATATTTAAATGTTTTAAATAACTTGTTCAGAATTTCAAGTAAAAGAAATAAACCAGCAGAATACAAATTAATTTTCTAACAAATAGACTTAGAAAATTCAACATACAAGAGATGAGATTTGTGGCAGAAGATCTCCTTGTTAAAAAGGGCTAATCATCTCTAGCCTTGATACTAAAAGAAAATAGATATAGACCCCCTGAGTCCCTACAAAGGCAAATGATAGCCTTCCTGATATCTGTGGCAAAAGATCTCTTTGATGAAGAGGGCTAACCATCTCCATTTGAGATCCGTCACAGAAGACCTCCCTAATGAAGAGGGCTAAGCTCTCTAGTCTTGATATTGAAAGAAAATAGAGAGGGAACCCACCCAAGTCTCTATATAGGCAATGGACAATTACATTAATGTTCAATTAGCCAACCTATTATGATTCGTGAATTCTTGAAGCAACACTAATCCAAATCCTAAGCTTATAAAAATAATTATATGAAATATAAAATCTACAACTAACAATTGACAATTATGTTTTAGAATCCCAGTTTAAAGTTACATCTATGCTGAAAATTGTCGACATAATTTTAGATTTGATATTGATGGAAACATTCGTTACCATGACTGTAAACTTGAACAAGAAATATTTGTTGTTTAATCATAGAATGATTATTAGTCATACCGAGAAAGTGAAAGATAAGGATGGATAGTGAGTGTAAGGAGGATGTTGGGTGTAGACCAAAGGTATTGGTTCAGTGTGTTGCCTTCAAGTGATGGACTAACAGGGGAGTACCTTCGGAAAGACTTGCTAACCAACAAGAATAAGAATACATTACATCACCTAAAAATAGCATTGAGAACATAAGTTTCATCATTGGTAGATCTGAACAATATGCAGAATGTTATAATTCAAAGTGATCAAGGACCACAATAGAAAGAATAAGATCAGAAGGAAAGGCTGCAAAATTTTGACAATTTTTTGTCAAGAAAAGATGATAGATGCTTTTGTTTAAAAATCCAAAATGATATGTTGCTCATCGAAGTTAAATTGTTTAAAACAATGGAGAAAAATGTCTTCAAAAATTGAAGTACATTACATCACCTAAAAATAGCATTGTGCACATAAGTTTCATCATTGGTAGATGTGAACAATATGCAAAATGTCATAATTCAAAGTAATCAAGGACCACAACAAAAAGAATAAGATCAGAAGGAAAGGCTGCAAAATTTTGACAATTTTTTGTCAAGAAAAGATGATAGATGCTTTTGTTTAAAAATCCAAAATGATATGTTGCTCATCGAAGTTAAATTGATTAAAACAATGGAAAAAAATGTCTTCAAAAATTGAAGTACATGTTCTCAACCAAGAAATATGCACAAACTCAACTAAGCCACTACAGAAATATTCTTAACTAACATAAGTATCTATTGAAGATATAAAGACAAAACTTAAGATTAGTTACGAGTTTCCTAAATCAAATATCAAGAACATCAACTTTTGAATTTAAACCTTATTGCCATCCTAGTGACAAAAGGCATCACTCTAGTAATTCAACTAATCAAAATTACTCTTTAGCACATATGTTTTTTATGTGTTTGGACTTGCTTGTGAACTCCCACCATGTACTTACATTGGTTGTACTTCTAAGTCCCATTGGCCTACTATTGTGAGCATTTGGTGAACATGAATAAAATTATCACATCTTATATTATCTAAACAGAGAAGACACATTGTTCATGTTCCAAAGAATCAGAATTCCATCTTTTGCCATCTAATGTCCTGAAGAAGACCGTGATTTCATCACTGCTTATGGCAACTACATAGCATTTGTAATGTCAAAGTCACATAACTCTTACAACATTTTATATATTCTCCTTTTCATATTAATTGTTTGATATGAAGCTCACTCCTTGCAATTGACTTTGATGAACTGCTTGGCTGCAATATAACAACATCACAACTATATAAGTATATATTTTCTAAACGTTGGCCTTAAAAATGCCATTTATTCTATCCTTACATTCAGTCAAACCCCTTTATTGCTCTTTGAGATTAACATCCTTTCCGAGCCCTGCTTTTGCCCTAACTATTAAAAATTCATTTTTGTAGTGTCATCAATTTTTCCTACTTCTAGTTCCATTTGGCTATATAAGACCCAAAAAACACGAAGTTGATATTCAAGATTCCCAACAGGAATCTAATTCATTTGACTGAAAAGATCCTCTTCTAATTCCTTGTATGCTTGGCTTGGCTGTATTTCTGAAATGCACCTCTTTCATTTTACAGTTTCATGCAATCATTTATCCACAACCCCTGAGAAACTTTGTTTTCCTCTGAACAACAACTTCCTATAGGAAATAATATTGAGAGGGGGGGTGAATCAGCATTAGCAACTTAACAATATTTCATTTCCATAAACAGATTTGTATACACTACTTCTGTTAATGCAACTTGCATATATACGCAATTGTGTTTAGAGCAACCAGCGTATACCTTGTATCAGAACCATATAAGTAGTAACAGAGCCATATAAGTAGTAACAGGTATGGTAGTACTTATTAGTTGATCTTTAATCCATGTATCAGAAGCATATAAGTAGTAACAGGTATGGTAGAAACAGAGTAGACAATCACACACAAGAACACAAGATATAAGGTGGAAACCTAATGTGAGTGAAAACCACCTGCTGCAATTTGTCACTATCTTCTTTTAATAAGAAACTTCTTTTTATAATATTTCTGTACTGGCGCAGTCTTATACCAGCACGAAGGCTTCTACCTGCAGAAGGCTACAACCTTCTCACGTTCTCCAGTGTCTCCTCAAAAGGAGCTACAACCCCCTTAGCTCTTGTACTAGCTGATGTACTAGTACGTAGGTGCTAACCTACAGAAGGCTACAACCTTCTCTTTTCTTCCAGGGACCACATTTCATAAATTTTCAGACTAGAACCATCAATAACATCAATCAAACATCAAATATATCTGCATCAATCAATCCCCTTTGCACCAACCAAAACTGAATCAAACAATCACTTTTCTGAAGGCTATAACCAGAACACAGTAACAGTAACCAGAACCCAATGCAGAACCAAAAACACTGCAATAGTAAACAGAAGTAGCTAAAACATATTTTATGAGACGCACGTTACTTCAATGTGTCGAACCTGCGTTCACACACTATTATCTGAAGGCAGACCTGCGTATACGCTATTTTGAAATGTCAAACTAGCGTGTATACGCGCCTTTGCTATATTGAACCTGTGTACAGATCTGTAAAACATGATTTAACCTTTACAACTATTCAGACATCAGTGATACCCAGATCATCAGATTTACAAATTACGACATGCGCCAATAAAATATCAAAACCACACAAAGATACTTCTCTTCAAGCCTAAAGATCTTGACCCATCAATAGAACTTTATCCTTCTTCAAGTGCTCAGGTTCCTCCTTGATTCAGATCCAACATAACCCAATGACCAGTAGTCTAGATCTTGCTCTTCATTAAATATTCAATACTTGAGTACCTTTGCCTAATGATCTCCTTCTCCTTTTATAGTCTTAGGCCTTACTCAATACCATGGTCCAAAACCACTTAGAAGTAATACCTAGGACCAAATACATGGGGTCAACACTTCGGTCAGGATACCTTGGATCAATACCGCGGGTCAAAATACCAGGGACCAAATACCATGGACCAAAACCAAGTTTTCCAACATGTACGCGCTTCCCCTTGCATGAAAGTGCGTGTATATCCATACACGCCTTTTGGTTTGCTAGCCCATGTGTATACGCAATGCGCATACACGCCTTTTGGTCTACTAGCTCGCGTGTATACGCGGCTTCGTCAAGGGGAACCTGCGTATACTTCTTTTTCTTTCATTTTGTGAGCCTGAACTATGTGTTGTCATCTGAGTGAGTTGCCATCAAGGACAACACCTATGTCATAGCGTCAAACATGTGTCATAATGCCAAGAATCTCCCCCTTTGGACTTGATGGCAACCCCAAGTCATTCTCTCCCTTTGTCATCAAGGGCAAAGGGTTATACTCCCCCTGAGTACATGCTAAATTCTCTGATATGTTGAAGTATGTTGATCATGCTCCCCTTGACTGTAAGCAAGGTCTGCAAAAAGATGTTCTACGAAAAGAACATGACTCTATACATCATAAATGACCTTCCTATCACTAAAGACTCATACATACATTCATCTCCCAACCAAGTGGGGATACACCAAGATTGACTCATCCATCCAACCAAGTGGGGATATACAAAAAGTTTATACATGATAAAACAAGAACATTACATCATCTATCCCAGGCATAGTGAGGAAAAAATAGGTCGTTACATGACCTTGATAATAAAATATATACATGACATAGAGACAAGATATCTAAAACAAGACTATGATAGTTATCAACAATTATCATCAGCAACATATGTCAATCACAATCCAAACCAACAACCATGATCTCCCTCTATGCTTGAATCAAAAACAACTGTGAAATTGTACCAAGATCTTATAATATAATGCCAACAATGCATTATTAGAAGTATATGCTCCCCCTAAACCTGTGCCAGATGATCACTGTCAGACTCTTTTCATCCTAAGTCTGGCCCATTGATATTCTTCAAACCAACATATACGCGGTTGTATCTACAGCAACCGGCGTATGTACGCAGATACGCTTCATGAAACTCATGTACAACCATTGTTCTCTAAAACAGATAAGTGTCAACAGCAAGATGATGCATCAACTACTCCCAGCTTCTGTCCGAGGTATTCAAATGTCTCTCTGGGCAGTGGTTTGGTGAATATATCAGCAACCTCTTCCTTGGAGGGAACATACTCCAATTTGACCTTTTGTTCAAGTGCTTGTTCCTGGAGAAAATGATATCTGAAAGGTATGTGCTTGGTCTTGGAATGCATGATTGGATTCTTTGAAATATTGATTGCACTTGTATTATCACATAGAATGGAGATGGGTGGAGTACATGTGATCTGAATGTCTTGCAATGTTTGCATCATCCAAAGGAGTTGTGTGCAACAAGATGCAACAGCCATATATTCTGCTTTAGTTGTAGATAATGCAATTGAACTTTGTTTCTTGTTGATCCAAGACACCAATCTGAAACCCATATAGAATGCACCACCACTAGTGTGTTTTTTGTCATCCACGCTTCCTGCCCAATCTGCATCTGTATATGCATGAAGTGTGAGATCTGTATCTCTGGGATACCATAAACCAAATTTTTGTCTCCCTTGGAGATATTTAAAAATCTTTTTGACTGCTTGAAAGTGTGCTTCCTTTGGATTTGCTTGGAATCCTCCAACTATTCCCACTGCATGCATGATGTGTGGTTGGGTACCTGTTAGATAGAGCAAACTACCAATCATGGATCTGTAGGTTGGTTGATGTACTGCTACTGATTCATCATTTGCGCTGAGGCTGCATCCTTTTACCATAGGAGTACATACTGGTTTAGAATCTTCCATTCCATATTTCTTCAAGATTTGCTTGAGGTACTTAGTTTGTGATAGAAAAATGCCATCTTTACTTTGTTGAACTTGTAAACCAAGAAAAGATGTGACCTCACAAAAAAGGGACATTTCAAATTCTTTTTGCATTACCAAAGCAAAGTTTTGACTCATGGCTTCTTCATTACTCCCAAAAATGATATCATCAACATACACAACAAGTATTAGCAATTTATCATTGTCAATTTTTATATATACATTACTGTCAATTGATCCTTTTGCAAAACCTTGTTGATGAAGGTATTTGTCAAGACGATAATACCAAGCCCTTGGAGTTTGTTTTAGACCATAGAGAGCCTTTCTGAGTCTGCATACAAGTTTTGGATCATTTCCAAGGATGAATCTGTCTAGTTGCTCAATACATACTTCTTCTTCTAGGTCTCCATTAAGAAAGGCAGATTTCACATCCATTTGATATACTTTGAACTTCTAAAAGCTAGAAAGAGCAAGGAACATTCTTATGGCTTCAAGTCTAGCGACAGGTGCAAAAGTTTCTTCAAAGTCTATACCTTCTTGTTGAGCATACCCTTTACAAACAAGTATGGCCTTGTTTCTAATAACTTTTCCATTTTCATTCAGCTTGTTTTTGAATATCCATTTGGTTCCTATGACAGTCTTATCATGAGGTCAGGAACTAATTCCCAAGTATTATTCTTTTCAGTTTGCTCAAGCTCTTCATTCATGGCCTTGACCCAACATTCATCTTTGCATGCTTCATGTACATTTTGCGGTTCGATGGAAGAAAGCAATGCTAGATAGCTTGAAGCTTTGGTAATAGTTCTTCTTGTCTGCACACCTACCTCTTTCTGTCCCAAAATTTGAGTCTTTGGATGATTTTCTTGAACATATCAGGATGGAGTCTTTTCTTTTGTCGTTATCTTCTCTTCTAGTGCTTCATTGGTTTCTTCTTCTTCAGCATTAATCCGATTTGATGTGGAAGGATAATCCTCATCATCTTCCCACTCTTCAGTTTTTACCTGCTTTGGATTTTCGTCTGCTTCATCAACCACAACACCAATACTTTCAACAATTTTTCCTAGTCTTTTATTATAGCACTTGTATCCTTTACTTCGAGAAGAGTAACCAAGGGGAATGCCTTCATCTACTCTAGATTCAAACTAGCTAAGTTTTTCATCAGTCCTTTTGATGTAACATTTGCTTCCAAAAACTTTGAAGTATTTTACAGTAGGAGTCTTACCATACCAAAGATCATCAGGAATTTGAGTGTTGTTTACCAGAATATTTGTTTTGTTGATAATAGTGACAGCAGCAAATGCAGTTTCACCCTAGAAGGTTGCAGGAGTTCCAGACTCATCTAGCATAGCACAAGCCATTTGTTGAACAGTTTTGTTCATCCTTTCTACCACTCCATTTTGCTGAGGAGTCCTTGTGGTAGAGAATTCCCTTCTTATTCCATGTTCTTCACAGAAGTCGAAGAATTCATCCGAGGTAAATTCTCCTCCTCGATCACACCTGAGGCATTCGTTTTCAACCAAAGCTTTGTATGCTTTGAACTTTTCAAATGCTTCGTCTTTATGCTTTAGAAATCCTATCCAACACATTCTAGAAAAATCATCAATGAACAATATAAAGTATTCTTCTCCACGACGTGACTTTTTCCTTGATGGACCACGTCAATCAGTATGGACAAGTTCAAGCGGCTTACTAGCTGATCCTTCCTTCTCAGGGAAATGTGTTCTGGTTTGCTTACCAAATTGACATGATTTGCATATTGTATTTTCTCGAATTCTGATGTCAGGAAGATCGCGAACAGCCTGGAATTTGCATGCTTTCCTTATCTGAGCGGAGCTTAGATGCCCCAATCTTTTTTGCCATAGCTAGTGTTCATCATTTTTGCTTAGATAGCATTGTTGTTGTCCTCCTTTGAGTATGTATAAACTATTTGGAATTCTTATGCCTTTGATCACTGTTTCTCCTGTATCAAGCTCACGAACAACACATCCATTTCATCAAAATACTACTTCATTTCCTTGATCACACATTTAACTAACACTCAACAGATTATGCTTTAAACCATCGACATACATAACATTCCCAACTTTGACCTTTTCTTTTAAGAGAACAAAGTCTTTACCTTTTATGACTGCAGGGGTGTCATTTCCAAATGAGACCTTTCTTTCCTTTTCTAAGGCACTATATGATTAAAGTTTTTCTTTATCACCTGTCATGTGTTTCGAGCATCCACTGTCGATGTACCATTGATTTTCTTGTCCTTTTGCATATAAGGCTATACCACATCTTTCAATTTGTGGTTCTTTCTTTTTCCATGTTTTGGGACCCAATGAAGCTTGCTCCTTCTGAGATGTTTGCCGAAATTTACTTCTGCATTCAAAGTCTTCATGACCGAAGTAGTTACAGATAGAGCATTCTATTTCATTTTCAAGAGCAAAAAAATTATTGTAGGTCCTTTTCATGATCCCAGTGACATTCCTTTGATTTCGTACTTCTCTAGTCATGATGGTCTTGTAAGCAACACATTAAGCAACTTTGTGTCCAAAGTTATGACATGAAAAACATTAACCATTATAGAAATCCCTGCTATTATCAAATCTACTGACCTGATGATGGTAGTTTCCATTGACATTCATTCTTGAAGCAAATTGAGAATGATTTACCTGTGGTTGGTTATAGCTTCTATTCATCCTTGACGTAGATTGAACTCGATTTACCTGGTGATCTGCTTTAAGCCTCTGCTGACGATTGTCAACCTATTCATTTCTCCTTGCTGCATCAAGATAGCTTTTGGAGGTTGATGGCTTCTGTGCTTGAGATGGTTCTTCAGTATATCCAAGACCTGTCTTTATCAGAGAACGCTGCACTTTGATAATTTCATCTAACGTTTCTGATCCTTTAGCAAACTTAAGATTGAGAGCTTTTGTTTTCTCAATTTCTTTTCTTAGACCCACAATTTCACATTCTAACTTTTCATTGTATTTTTCCCTTTCAGCAAGTTGGAATGTAAGAGTATTTATAATCATACTCTTTTCTTCTAAGCAGATTTTAAATTTAGAAATTTCTTCATAAAGACCATCTTCATCTAAAGCATCCAAGAAATCATCATCTTCAAAAGCCATCAGAAGTCTATAATCATTACTATTTTCATCTTCATCACTATTTGATAAACCATCACTATCTTCATGCGTATAGTAGCTCCTCTTATTTACACTTTGTTTTCTATTCTATTTTGTTGATTCCTTACCTTTATCAAACTTATCTTTGTGAGGACATTTGGCAGCATAATGACCTACTCTTCAACAAGCCAAACATTTGAAAGGTAGTTTACCTCTGAATCTTCCAGAACCCCGTTGAAGGTTCTTGACAAAGTTTGATTCTTCCTCTCTTCTGATGTATGTCCTAACTCATTGAGTTCTCCTTTTCCTGAAGCTTTGAATGCAGCTTCTCTCATATCTGATGGACCCCCTTTTCTCATTTCGAAAGCAGTCAGGATTTTGTGTAGCTGTGACATAGTAATACTCTGAAGATCCTGCTTTTCTTCTATGGCAGAAACTTTTGATTCAAACTTAGAAGACAAGGATCTTAGAACCTTTTCAACTAAAGTAACTTCTTTTATCTCTTCACGCAAGTTTTTCATGCAATTAAAAGTCTAATCTATACATAAGAAACAATTAGCTACACTTTCATCATTGTGCATTTTGAGAGTTTCATATTGAATTCTGAGAAATTGTAGTTTTGCACGTTTTACCTAATCGTCTCCTTCATAGCTTAGAATGATCTTGTCCCATATTTCTTTGGCGGTTTTGAGCTGCAAAACCTTGACGAATTCTGATTGTGACAGACTCCCCAATAGAGTATTGACAGCCTTTGCATTTGTTTCATACTGCTTTTTACCTGCTGTATCTGTAGGAGTTGCTGATGGAAATGTGTATCCTCCTTCCACGATATCCCAAACTTCTATTCCAAGAGATTGAAGATAGGTTGTGGTTCTTACCTTCCAATAGACAAAGTTGCTCCCATCAAAGATTGGTGGCCTGATGGATGCCTCTCTTTCGTAGTTGCTCATGATGATAGATCTTCCTTCAAGCGATGAAGCTTCTTCTGAAGGACCTGCTCCGATAACAATTGTTGGAAATAATACTGAAAGAGGGGGGTGAATCAGTATTAGCAACTTAACAATATTTCATTTCCATAAACAGATTTGTATACGCTACTTCTGTTAATGCAACTCGCGTATATACACAACTATGTTTAGAGCAACCAGCGTATACCTTGTAAATTTATTAGTTGATCTTTAATCTGTGTATCAGAACCATATAAGCAGTAGTAGGTATTGTAAAAACAGAGTAGACAATCATACACAAGAACACAAGATATAAGGTGGAAACCTAATGTGGGTGAAAACCACCTGCTACAATTTGTCTCTATCTTCTTTTAATAAGAAACTTCCTTTACAATATTTCTGTACTGGCACAGTCTTATACCAGCACGCAAGCTTCTACCTGCAGAAGGCTACAAGCTTCTCTCGTTCTCCAGCTTCTCCTGGAAGGGCGCTACAACCCCCTTAGCTCTCGTACTAACTGATGTACTAGTATGTAGGTGCTGACCTACATAAGGCTGCAACCTTCTCTTTTCTTCTAAGGACCACGTTTCATAAATTTTCACACTGGATCCATCAATAACATCAATCAAACATCAAATATATCTGCATCAATCAATCTCCTTTGCACCAACCAAAACTAAATCAAACAATCACTTTTCTGAAAGTTGTAACCAGAACATTGTAACAGTAACCAGAACCCAATGCAGAACCCAGAATACTGCAACAGCAAACAGAAGTAGCTAAAACATATTTTATGAGACATACGCTACTTCAATGTGTCGAACCTGCGTTCATACACTGTTATCTAAAGGCAGACCTGCGTATACGCTATTTTGAAATGTCGAACCAACGTGTATATGCGCCTTTGCTACACTGAACCTGCGTACAAATCTGTAAAAGATGATTTAACCTTTATGACTATTCAAACATCAGTTATACCTAAATCATCAAATTTACAAATTACGACATGCGCCAATAAAAGATCAAAACCACACAAAGATACTTCTCTTCAAGCCTAAAGATCTTGACCCATTAATAGAACTTTATCCTTCTTCAAGCACTCAGGTTCCTCCTCTTCAGTTCCAGCATAACTCAATGACCAGTAGTCTAGATCTTACTCTTCATTAGATATTCAATACTTGAGTACCTTTGCCTAATAATCTCCTTCTCCTTTTATAGTCTTAGGCCTTACTCAATACCATGGTCCAAAACCACTTAGAAGTAATACCTAGCACCAAATACATGGGGTCAACACTGCGGTCAGGATACCTTGGATCAATACCATAGGTCAAAATGCCAGGGACCAAATACCACGGACCAAAACCAAGTTTTCCAACATGTACGTGCTTTTCCTTGCGTGAAAGTGCGTGTATACGCATGCGCATCTTTTGGTCTACTAGCCTGCATGTATACGTGGCTTAGTCAAGGGGAACCTGCGTATACTTCTTTTTCTTTCATTCTGTGAGCCTAAATTGTGATCTGTCATCTGAGTGAGTTGCCATCAATGACAACACCTGTGTCATAGTGCCAAACCTATGTCATAATGCCAACACTTCCTATCCAAGGATCTAACCTGAGTTAGCATGCAGACAAGGCACAAGACTCCATAAATGTGAAACTGCTCTAATACATTATTCAGACTCCAAACAAAAAGCATTAAATTAGTAAGGAAATGCAAAGGAAAGTATATACATGGAGAATTTTCCTTCAATAAAAGTCATGTAAATGGCCAATTAATCTAAAATTTGTAACAGAATCCTTCACTAAAACAATCCATCTAGAATTGCTTGTGCAGAAAACCATATGCAAGTTTTCAATGTGCATAGAACCTGTCCAATTGTATGTGCATTGTAGCCAAACCACTCTTTTGATATGATTTATGAGTTACAAGAGCAACAAATGATGGCGGCTTAAGTCATTTGAGTTTCCAGTGGTGGTCTTTGCTTTCATTATCATACTAAGAATTCATGGAGCAATAGCCACAGTGATAACCATTGTTCATAGCATAAAAGAGAAAAAATAGTTGTGCTTAAAGATTTTTGTCTAAGAAGGCTCTGTTTTTAAGAAGGCAAGAAAGCCTAAGATGTGGGATCCACCTTTTGGATTAAAGTGATGTACATAGCATTTTTATTGTCGAAGTCACTTAACTCTTACAACATTTTAATTTTTTTATATTTCTCAGTTTTAAAATAATTATTTGATATCAATTGACCTACTGTTGATGAACTGCTCGGCCACAATGTAATCAACATCACAACCTTAGTAAGCAAAACTTTACTAATGTGGGCCTTAAAAATGCCACTTAGTCTATCCTTATATTCAGTAAAATTCGTCTATTGCCCTTTGAGATTAAAATCTGATTTTGCCTTAACTATTAAAAAATCATTTTTTGTAGTGCCATTGATTTTTCCCTAATTCTAGCTCCATTTGACTCTAGAAGACCCAAAAACACGAAATTGATGTTCAAGATTCCCAACATCAATCTAATTCATTTGACTGAAAAGATCCTCTTTTAAGTCCTTTGGCTTTTGTCCCTAGCTTGGTTGTATTTCTGAAAAGCAACTCATTCATTTTACATTTCATGCAATCATTTGCCCACCACCCTTGAGAAACTATGTTGTCCTATGAACAACAACAACTCACCATAGGATCTAGCCTGAGATAGCATGCAAGCATGGCACAAGACTCCATAAACGTGAAACTGCTTGAATACAGTATTGAGACTCCAAACGCAAAGCATTAAATTTGTAAGGATATGGAAAGAAAAGTATATGCAATGTGCACAGATAACTTTCCCTTAATAAAAGTGATGTAAATGGATAATTAATCAAAAATTTGTTACAGAATCCTTCACTAAAACAATCCAGCTAGAATGGGTTGTGCAGTAAACCATTTGCAAGTTTGCAATGTGAATAGAACTTGTCCAGTTGTGTTTGCAAGGTTACTTGGTTGTGGGAGCAAAAGCGGGGAGCAGGAGCGGGGAGCGACATTTTCAAAAGTTCCGGTTCGGGAGCGAATTTTTATATAATATATATTTTTATATATTTTGATGCATATACGTCACCAAAAGCATGTAGAATGATGAATTAGATATAAAAAATATAAAAACATGGATTGAACCATATAACATCAATGATTTAGAAGCTATAATCTTCATCAACCACGTTCACAAGTTAGTAACATACCAGGTTACTTGGGAGTGGGAATTAAAACGGGGAGCAGGAGCGGAAGCAGGAGCGAGAGCGACATTTTCAGAAGCTCCTGGTTTGGGAGCGAATCGGGGAGTGAATTTTTATATAATATATATTTTTTTATATTTTGATGCATATATGTCAACAAAAGCATGTAGAATGATGAATCATCTAGAAGTTATAATCTTCATCAACCACGTCCACATGTTAGTAACATACAACATATTGAGTCTCATGATTCATCAATCTTAAAGTTTCAAGCTTTCAAAATTCAATATATAACATTGATCATCATTGATCACTAAAGTTGTAACTTGTACTTGTAACCATTACATTACCAAGTAACCAAATGATAACAAAAATATCTAACATGAAATGAAATGTTTCAACTTTAAACTTTCACGAAGCATCATATTCATAATTCATTACCAATGAGTTATAAATGCCAACTTCAAACTTCAAACTTAAATTGTCATATATTGTTTACAAAAAATACCATAATAAATATGAAAAAGTCAATAGTTATAAAAAGTACTAGAAACTAGAAAAGACAAGTGAATCTATTATCCACTGCTTGACCCTCTCGCCATAAGAAATTTCCAATTTCTTGTCTCATGCTTTATTAGGAGTCTCCTCCTGCATAGTCGAACGACCTTGGTGCTCTTGATTAAATACAAATTCCATACCCTAGTACCCTAGGTGCTCTTGATTATTGGGAGTCTCCCCCGCAAAGAGGGTTTGGTGCTCTTCATTAAATACAAGTTCTATACCCTAGTACATGACAAAATCCAATGGAAATATCACAATTACCCACAATCCTTAAATCTTGAAAAATGATAAGTCTATTGGATTTTGTGTGAGATCTAAAATTCTACTTTCTTCGTATAAAATACAATGAGGTCGAAACCGCTCTCAAACATCCCAAGTCATTTCATGGTAATGTTAAAGATTTAAGTAAAAGGATGAAAAAGAATTTAACATTAACATGAACTGCATATCAACACTAGGGCCATAGGCTTGAATATTAGGCTGCCCCACTCAAAAAAAAATTGTTTCCAATGTTCAATAGCTCCTTAATAGGCAAGGAGCGAAAAAAAAAAAATTAGGTAGAGCGCTCTCGGAGTTGCTCCCAATGCGCTTCTGCCCGGAGCGGGCTCCAGGAGCGGATTCGACATGGGGGGACCGCAAATGAGTTACAAGAAAAACACAATGATGGTGAATCAGGTCACTAGAGTTTCCAGTGAAGATATTTACTTTTGTTATCATACTATGAATTCATGAAGCAACAACCACAGTCATCACCATTGTTCCTAGTATAAAAAATGAAGAAAGAGCTTTGGTAAGAGAGTTTTCTCAAGGAAGACTGCCTTTTTAAGAAGACAAGAGAGCCTAAGGCACCAAATCTCAAAGTAGTAAAGCCTATATCATCAGGTGGGTTGAACTCAAAGATGAAAAGAAAATGACCGCAAGGCAGACCACACTCTACCAGAAAAATCATAAAATAGGAAGCCTAAGAAGTCATGGTAGAAGAAAGGTTTACACAAGTAATCGGAGCAAACACCTTCAACAAAGATAAAAACAAACAAAGGAAAGGAAAATATCCTTGGAAAGACAGGTAAAAATAAATAGCAAAGCCTAACAAGTCATGATAGAAGAAAGGTGTACACAAGTAATTGGAGCAAACACCTTCAACAAAGATAAAAACAAACAGAGCAAAGGAAACTATCCCTAGAAAGACAGGTAAAAATAAATGTCATCACCAAGAATGTGATCTTAGAATAGAAGTTGTGATAATCTCTACAAGACCCATACAGAGAATCAAAAAATGCATTTCAATTCTGTGAAAAAGCACAAGTGATGATCACTCTTTTATCTTTCAATTTTACACCTAATTTTTTCTTATCTACCTTACATGGTTGAGGCATCTTCTTCTCATAAATGGAAAAAGTTCAATGCAAAGACCTTTGTCAATGACATAAGAACTAGAATGAAAGTTATGCTAGACTATGCTTAAAGCCCACTGTGACAATCAATGAACCAACATAAGAATTTGAAAATGAAGATTTTCATAGTTGCAGATCATGTTGTTGAAAGATTTCTTTTGGAAATAACTTTGTAGTTTTTACAAATTGACCAACGTTTCATTTCAAGTGGATGCTCCACCCATGACATTTCAACGTTTCGAGTGGACGCTCCACCCATTATCAAGGACACATAAATCTTTCTATGGAAAAAAGAGAGTGCAGGACCAGATAAAAAAGAGTGAAATGTCAACAGATAGACGAAGAGGATCAAGAGAAAAGGTAAATTGACTACAATTAAAGAATTTATGAATAATTAGAGGCTAATACTATGATTGGAGTAGACCACATTCAGTAAAGATTAGAAGGTTGAGAGAGATGGGTCTAATAATAAAACCAATAATAAGAGATTGGAAAGGAAATGGCTACCACAAGGTGTTAGTAAATGATCATAATCTATTAACTAATAGTATTGTTATTAGTTTATGAATTGATTAATAAAGTATTGAAACAACGTGTTGAAAATATCAAAACTGTATATATCTTTTATTATTAATGCGGTTATGTGAATATGTTACCAATTATATTTTTATTATTAATTATGTTGGAGAAACAGATGAAAAAAGAATCTTATTATAAATATTAAATATCATAATAGGTAAATAATAGTATAATGGCATTAATATGAATATTACTATAATTATTAATTATGGTCCATATCTTACGATGAAGTTAATGAAGTTATATTAGAGTAATTTAAAAATTGACCATAAAATTATAAATTGGGGACAAGGGGGTTTGGAATGAAGAGGGGGTGAAATTGAGGAAATATCAAGTCACATGACACATCTTCCTCCCCCCTCACCCCCTAGTTATATCATGTATTTCACGTGCCAGACACAACACGTGTATGACACATTGTTATGAATATAATATATATAAAATAATAGTAATAATCATAATAATGATTAATTACATAATAATTAGTTATTGAAGAGACATGTCCCAAAAGACATGACTATTCCAGAAGGGGCACCTTCACGGATATTCACACTTGAATACTTTACAAAATGAATATATAAAGGGGATAGTTATAAAGCAGTCATATATATAAGGAAAGTAAAAGAAAGAAAAAAAGGTTATAAAAATAATTATTATAGAACAAATAAAACAAAAAGAAAAAAGAAAAAAAAAAGTATAAAGCGTACTTTTAAAGTTACATTAATTAAAGTTCCAAAACCTATACTAAAAAAAGGAAAGAAATATATATGTAAGTGATTATTTAAAATATTTAAAAGAAATTAAAAAAAAAAAAGAGCAAAAGATGAGCTCCATAAATAAGTCAACATTTTGGACTAAATGTCTTTTTTGTAAAATGGAGTTTATGTTTGCATCCATATGTAAAAATATCAAAAACATGGTTGTCCAACATGTGGACAAATATTTATTATGGAAAAAAATCAAGGTGATGCACAGATGCCAATAAAAGTATTAGAATACAAACTCGCAAAAATTCAACATAAAATGAGGTATCAAAAAACAAACATAAAGATCTCGAAGATATGCTTTACAACGAGTCAAAAGGAAAAAACAAGGAAATTTGTGCCTAAGGGATTATAGTCAAAAAATACTTTAGAAAGTCAAGAAGTCCAAAGCTAAAAAGCAAAAATTAGAAAAAGAAAAGGAATGTCTCATGAAAAATTCAACAAGAATTTTTCGAAGAAAGAAGAAGAAAATTTGTGCTTAAAAACACTTGATCAAATGTTATTAGAACAAATCATAGGTTTAAGAGATGAAAAGCATGAACATAAAAACCCTCAAAATAAGGTAAATGAATCAAAAATTGAAGAACTCTTACGTCTCAAAAATCATAATCAAAGTCTACTCATTCAAATTAAGAAACTTAAAAATGATAAGAAATCATTGAAAAACAAATTAGAAGAATGCATCGAAGTCTTCAGAGGTAACAATCCAAGTTGAAGACAAAGGAACGGATACCAATCCAGTTAATATCACAACTCAAGAAGATGACAAACCTATTGAAGTAAAAACTTATTCAGATGTTGCAGTTCAAACGACAAAAATTTCAAGTGAAGATCCAACGTTTAACCAAGCGACTTAAGTACGTGACGGAATCAAATACTTAGTAAATCAAGAAATCGCCACAAATAGGATAAGGTGAAATCAAATCACAAGAACTCCTTATTGAAACCCAAATCATATCACTTAGACCCATTTTGCGAATCGATATCACTCAGACTGGAGACAAGTGACTTACATTCCAAAAAATATTGATGTCACCATAATCCAGTCTTGTGATAACAACTCATGTCAAGTTTCCAATAATCGTAATATTCCACAGAAGATTGATTTAGGAAGATTGATTTAGGATGGTCAAATCCCTTCTCAGTTCAACAATTTTGTTTATCACTCAAAGGATCCTATCATATTGTATCATCGAAGATGAAAACTCAAAAAAAAATTTAAAAATGTGAATATATTACAAGACAAAGTAACAGATGACATGCCTTTTTAGCAATAAGCTTTGAGAGCAAAGCTTTTCTGAAGAGGAAGGTAATATTATGAATATAATATATATAAAAATAATATAAATCACAGTAAATAATATAATAATGATTAATTACGTAATTATTGGTTATTTAAGTGACAAGCCCCAAAGGACATGACTATTCGTGAAGGACCACCTTGCCCAGTATACAAGCAAAGTCATCATTTGTAACATCATCATATCATATCTCTTGTACATTCAACATTTCTTATATAAATATATTACTCTTCCTATGATGGACATTCCTATATTTCATATATTTTGAATATTTTGTCGAGAATGTGAACTCTTTGTTCATTACACACATGTCACTCACAAGTTTGACTCATGTCTTATTCGCAAGAAACGAGTTTGATTAGTCTCAGACATAAGCCCTACCGGTGTCCCAAAATTTGGACATGTGTCCAGAGAAAAAGCATCTTAAAATCAATTTATTGCCTCGTTTTCACGCAATTTAATCACAAGTTTGGAGCTCTCAAAAGTTTTGGTGTGCATCTAAGGGAAACTAGGCAATGTTAGAGGGGATTCCAAGTGTTGGGAAGTGGACTTTTCCAAACCCTAGTAATGTTATGCAATTAATGGTATTGTTAAATGCTTTAAGGTAAAAAGATGAAAATGAATGATAAAGGAGAATGTCACTTTCATTTTCATCCCTTTACTTAAATTTTAACATTATAATTATTTAACTCATTTTGTTTGAGAATGGTTCTAGAATCATTGGAATTCATATAAAGAAAGTAGAATTTTCAATCCCACTCAAAATCTAGCAAACTTAACAGTTTTCAAGATTTCAACATTGGGGGATTGCAGTTTTTCCATTGGAAGTAACATTTAATTAAGAGGACCAAACCCTCTATATGTTAGAATTCCATGCACCCTAGGTCTGGTCAATGATCTGTCTAGAAACATAAGCACACTAACAGTGCCTAACTTCAAACAATTTTCGCAGCAGAATATACTATCAATTAAATCAATAATAATAATACACAAAAATTATTGTGCCCAAACTTGTTTTTTATCAGTCCTTTAAAAAGAAAACCTTAGAGCCCCCATGCCAAGGATAGTGGCCCTTAATATACCAATACAATCCCTAAAATACAATGTCTTTCCTTTGACTAAAACCCTCGGGCTGAGGCCAATTCTTTTAGGTCCTCTTCCACCCAAAATACAACAGAGTTGCTAACCTTAAATCCTCAAACAAGGACTTACACATGCTCCTTTAGCCCACCATCCTCTATTGTAGCACTATTTCCTCCATAGCCAGCTCCTTAGCTTTCTTTACCAGTCCTTTATTATGTTGTTCCAACCTTTTTGCTTTCTTTTTTGGTTACATCAACTTCTGCAGCAGGCCTCAGCATGCTTGTTCTAGGCTTCAGCCTTCCTACAGCTCCTGTGATCTACCTGTACCCCCTACAGCCCACCTAACCAGGTTTGTTTCAGCTGGAACCTTCTTGCATAGCAATCTACAGGGTTGTTGCTACCCCAAACAACCATAGAAAACTTTGCTTTCTTGCTAGACTATGGCTCCTTTGTTGCCCTAGACTGCGGCTCCTTTGTTATCCTACCTAGATTGTGGCTCCTTCATTGTCCTTTTCACACACCAACAAGAAGAATTGTCTCTTCCCTTTCTTGTCACATGAGCCTCTTTATTGGCCTTGTTTATACTTGTCTCTTAGGTCTTATTGTCGCCCAAAATATACAGGCAAGATGCGACAACGCTAAGGAACAAGGTTGTCACACTAATCCCTGCCCTCTCCATTCTAGTTGTCTTCCTACAATAGGTTATGGGGGATAGTCCCTATGGAATGTGAAGAGACTTGGTTAATTTAGCAAGGTTCAGAGACTAAATTAGATTAACGTAAGAGACCAGTGCCTTAATGGAGTCAAATACTTGCTTAAGATGAATTATTTACTAGGTCATCAAAGGAATAGTCGTTGTCTTAGGATGCTTCACTATCCTAGATGAAATGCAAATCCTAAGATCTAAGTGAGATGTGGAATCTTGGTTGGTTTTAAATTATATGCCTATCTAAGTGAATCCTTCCTCTCAATTGTTTTGAAGTTAATCTCTAGAGTAGGTTGTGAAAGAGAAACCAAGGGGAAGCAAACTATGGCTTGATTAACGATCACTCCCCTTGAGTTCCAACCACCTGATGCCTTCGGCGCTAGAGAGATTGTAGCTCTAACAACTGCAAGGTCACCATGTTAACAACTAAAGAGGATCTAGACTCCGCAAGCTGGCTAATAAAGGTTGTCATATCTCTCTATCGATCAAGCTTTTTCTTGGAAGCCAATTAATTAGTGAAAAACTAGGCCTAAGATGCAAGTGCAAAGTATGAGTGAAGACTCTTAAGGTGAGATTATTAAGTTCTTAAGTACTTAAAGACAAGATACAATGATTTTCAATTTATAACAATGAAATACTTAAACAATAAATAAATGACAATCTTCACTACAAGGGATAGTGCTCAAAAGAAACAGTGCCAGAAATTGTCAGTATCGCCAATGGCCAATTACTTTAAGAGATAGACAAGATTAATGTTCAAACAATTGGATACAATTCTTTATGTGCAGTTAACAAATCTTCAAGATCTTAACAATGGAAAAATACTATGCCAATTAGATACACAAAAGAGATTAGGTTCCTTATAGATGCAACTAGATCTCCTATCACAATTATAATTAAATTTGATTAAGGTGCTTCCAGAGCGACTTATATTACAAAATCCACAAGAGCAAATGTATCCACTTATCCAACAACAATGATGGCAATGAGAAACAAGAGCATTAATCACAATGAATTCTTAGAGCGAATAACCAATCTCATTAGACAATCACCAACTCAATTAGAGCACTTATGTTTGTTAATGCAATATGCTAATAGTGCAAACGGATGCCAATGATGCAGAAATGCAATGGAATGCAAAATGGAGAAACCAATAAGTAAATGATTGCAGCAAAAAGAGAGAAACCCAATTCCAATATTAAACAATTATCCAAGATCCACAAAATGCAAGGGAAAGGAGCTAAGTGAAATTAGATGATTTTCAACACTTTTTTCCACCACTGTAAATTTTATATCAGATTTTTATGCAGAGTATATCATACCTTAAATTATTGTTAGAGCCTTCAGTAAATGATGAAATATGCCAAGTAATGCAAGGCTAATGAGTGCAAATGATTTGCCAATGACAAAACATTTTTGTAAATTGATTATTAGACCAAGATTATGTTATTTTGCCACTGCTGTAAGTGAATTTATATGGCTGTAGCAAACATATCAGGTCTGGAAATAAACCTACAGTCCAAAATATTCACTTCTATGCACCAAAATGACCTTAGATTAGTTCTCAATTGCTTAGGTAAATTATTTAGTGATTTTAGGCTCGATTTAGATGCACTTAAGCCCTGAATACACTGTTGTCACAGAATGCTTCATAATTCAAAATGAGTACAGTGATAGAGATGGAGGGTTAGAGGGCAAAGGGCAAACCAAGAGGCCTAGTGGCCTTGTAGTCCACTAGGGGAGCTTCCAATGAACTTGACTACCTGCAACCACCAAGTTAGCTCTAGAAACGATGCAAGTCCAAATGTTAGAGATGAAATATTAAAGCAATGGTTGAATAAGGGCTATAATGAGAGGCTAGTGCTAAGAAACTCCAAATCAGGGCAGGGAATGGCAAATAAAGAGCTGAATAAGAACAGTGAAGGCCCATGAAGGCCATGGCAAAGCCGCGAAGGAAAAGAAGCCCTCTAGGGCTAACGTCAAGCCTCAAAAGGCTGACGTTGGGCTAGAGGAGGCCCAAAAAGGGCTAGCGGCTAAGGGATAAGCCCTTTTAGGGTTGTGTCTAGGGCTTGGAAGGGGGGCGAGGGACAAAGGAGGCTCCCCAAGCCCACAGCAAGGGGAGAAAAGGGAGGTCAATGTCGGGAATCACAATTGTTGTTAGACCAAAACCCGCAAGTGTTAGTCAACGATCGCATCACCAAAGATAAGGATTTATGAGAAGCGGTTAGTCCATGTCTCGAAACACACGAGGAGCATTGGTTTATCTAATATCCAACAATCTCCCCCCCCCCCCCTCCCCCAACTCGTGACCTACGCTCTGATACCACTTGTTGGAAATCACGATTGTCGTTAGACCAAAACCTGCAAGTGTTAGTCAACAATCGCATCACCAGAGATAAGGATCCACGAGAGGTGGTTAGTCCATGTCGTGAAACACACAGGGAGCGTTGGTTTATCTAATGTCCAATAGTCGAGGCCTCTAAAGGCCTACGACTAGGGTAAAGAAGGGGGTCGAGGGCCTTAAGAGGCCATGACAAGCCCTAAAAGGGTTGCGAAAAAGCCAAGGAGGGGGGCTAAGGGCCCTATGAGGCTCCTAGGCCTCATGGCTAGGGAAAAGGGGAGACGACGGCTAGGCCTTTAGGCCCAAAAAAATTTCCAGAAACCCGCAATTGCCAAAAATGCCAAAATTCACTACCAAAGTGTTGGATGGCTTCCCTTCTTCAGCGAGACGTTGAGTTTCTGGAAGCTAGGGACGCTAGATCTTATCCTCAAGGGCCTAGATCAGCCTTCCTTGCTTGGATGAATCGCCCAAAAAAATTTCTTGCTTCAAACCCTTGAGCTATCACCGGCAAAATGAATAAAAGAATTCCAAAACCCCAAATATATACAAAAATATAAAAACCCAAAATATCCAAGCGCTGCAAAATAACAAGGGTTAGAAAAATGATTTACAAATTATTTACAAATGTAAAATATTTACAAAATTAAATTTACAAGCTCTCATTAGCAAATAGATTCCTTTTAGCCCAAAAATAATAACTTTGGAAAAATATTTTTTGAATAAATAGCAATGGATGAATAATGTCAAAAGAATAGATATTGGCCAAAACCCTCCAGCAAAATCAATTACCACAATGAAACCTTAGAGCCCAAACATAGTCAACTCTTTCCCACAGTCTGTAAACTTGAGCCCAAAGGTTAGCATAAATGTAGATCTCTATAATTTTCTCAAAAACAAATTGTTAGATCATATGGTAAATCAAATCACCCAATATAGCATGTACCAATAGAATGTTCTTATCACCAACAAATAAAATAACGATTCATAAGATATTTATTCAGCACAATATAAGACAACACATAGCTAACACATGCCACAGATCAGCAGAAGAAGAACACCATGAACTGCACCCCAAAGTCTTTCTATTATAATAAAATAATGTTCCCAGCAGAGGGCAACTCAATACTAACATTCAAGAATTACATCATCCAAAGATATCAAATAGAAGCTCAATGGCTTCTTTATATAGAGAAACCCCTCCAAGTGGAAAATAATGGCTAGTTGGGTTGATCCTCGTCAAAATAATCTCGACCATTGAAAATAACTTGACAATCTTTTAATCTCAATTGTCGATTTTTTTATTTTGAGGAAAATTTCAAATTTTTCTTAAGACTCATTTTTAATAATCCAAAAATTAATATTTTGGATTAATTTCCTCAAAATTCTAACTTTGATTTAACCACCAAGGTCCAAGGGCTCAAATTTTCTCAAAATAACCATTTTCCCCTTGGTGAGGGACCTCCAAAAATTGACTTTTCTTTGACCCACGAATTTTTTATTATTTTGCACTTGGAGAGATTAATTTCTCTATAATTATATTTTACTCAAAATTAATTAATTTTCTGGCTTAGAATTTTTTATTTAATTTAGCCAGAAAAAATAATTAATTGACACTAGAGAGGATTTAATGATTTTTCCACCCTCAAATATTTTTAGCCATGGTTGCTGATTGCGAGGGACCATGCACTAAAATATTTTTACATCAAATAATAACAAATTCAACACTTAGAATGGGATATACACATTTAGACTTAGACAGTGTGCTTCTAATAAAATAATTTAGCCAAATGTGTTAAAATTATTCCCAAACACACTTTTACAATAGACTCGATATAATACTAAGACTTACCTAAGACCTTGTCAACAAAGTCCACCCTAGCTTTGGGGTTTTCGCTGGAAGAAAAACACTACCGATTATTCGTGTTTAGAAACACACATCATTTGGTGATGTTAAAAAAAATCTAGGATGAAATCCTTTGCCAAAATCAAAGGCTTACCTAGGTGTTGTTACTAGCATAAATACTAGTAACAACATACTAGCATCATTTGCAATATAACATGCAGAAATTGAGTTTACAATGATATAAATAAGTTGGCTAATGAGTTTGAACTTTGAAAAAAATTCTTCACATCTTTGTACTCTTCTTCCTTGGATTGTTGACAAAGTGTGATCAACAAGTCTCTTAGGAAGCCCTTATATCCATCAAGGAACCTCCAACACAACCTTAACAATAAATTAGATTACTAAATTCTCTTTCTTGGGTTCCAAGCCCACTCCTTTGGGTCCAAAACCCCAAACCTGAGTGCAAACCCTACACAGTCATCTTTGTGGATGTTTCTCTCACAAACCTAGTGTGAAAATTTCTAAATCTAACAAATTAGAAATCCTACTGCACTAAATTGATTTGCATTACCTACTTATGTTCTTCATTTTAACAAGTTATTTTCATAATTATTCAGAAAATATTAATGCAAAAACACTGCAGCCTACACCAATATACAAATCAAGTACTAGAAAAAATAAATGAGACAACCACACAAAGGACACACTTATTCTTGGACTAAACGTCCACAGAGAAACCTAGTGTGGGAAAAGCGGTGCGGCAGATATGAGGGTTTTATTATTATGCATATTTTTTAATACAAATAGGGTGCCAAATCCGACTCACCCAATAGGGAATAAACCCGGCAGAAGTACCTCTATCCGTAGATAGATATTTTGGCGAATCCAGCATCTGGATGAACAAACCCCATAGGTGACTGTGTTGTCCCCAGTGTTGTGCAGCGATGGTTGCTCCCAGCTCTGCGCTGGGATTGCGTCACCTCCTCTAGGAGCTGCATCACCCTCCCGGTGAGCCTTCCCTACTCAGAAATCGATTTGTTGAATTAATGCCCAATCTACCTCAAAGAAACCCCAACGCTGCCCCTAAGTGACTGTGTCAACCCTCCAACCTCTATTTCACCACCTGGAGATGCATTGTCTCTCCCTGGTGTTGCGCTGCCTCTCTGTTATGTATTCTCGGCCTTGGACGAAAGTCTCGTTGCCGAACTGCTCCTCTCTGCACTAGAAACTTACTGTGAAATTCTCAGCAAACCACGCCCCATAATTTCGATCTAGCTCAAGAGTTGCTCTCCCTGTGTGTGTTCTCCAACTGACCCCAAGTCTTCCTTTATATTTTTCCTATTGAGAAATCAACAGTTGTGATCTAATCTCCAATCAACGGCTAAGATTAAATTAGACTTGATCCTCGTCACTTAGAAGCTTCTCACCCATATTTACATTAATTCACTTTAATTATTTTAATTCCCTAAGCTTTAACTTAGGCACCATTAAAAATAATTAATTATTTGAATAACATGCACTCCGGGTGGAATTTCTACAAATGATTTCTGGGACTTGGAGATCTCATATGTTCTAGCCCCTCCACAAAATTTCAGAGCTAGAGCACATCGAATGCTACCCAAAAATCAACACTCCCTCTTAGCGAGGAATGTGCTCTACCAATACTTCCCAGCAGAAGTATAACACTGATCCACGGCATCGGTCCTCTACGCTGCTAATGCTCGACCTACTGCCCTTCATCCACTGCATTGCTGCAATCTGTATTGTTGCCCATGACACTACCACTGTCACTAATGTATATGTACTGCAGCTCCCTCTCAATATGTTGCATCATGCTGCCCATAGCACTACCACTGCTCATTGTTGCACTGCAACTCAGTTGCCGAGAAGTAAGCAACTGAAAAGACACCCAAAAGCTGACATGTTGGTCAGTCTGGATGTCCTTTGACGCTGAAGCTACCTATGTTGCTAATCTATGTTGACCCTCTGATGCTACTGCGTTGTTGTTGTATCTACTCTTTGCCTTCCACACTGCTGCAACACTCCGTCGTGCTGCTTCAGACTTTGGCGCTCTAGCTCTACCACTGTTGCTCCATCATCCCTCGCACCAACTCCCATCAGTCTACTACTGTCGTTAAGGGCTCTCGTAGCCATATGTGATCCAACAGTTTAGGCACCTCAAGGATCCTGTGCTTTCATTGTAGCTCCAACTACAGTTCTAAATCGCCCCACTTCTTTTCTAGAGGTGCATGGGCACCCATGGCGCAATCATCATCATCCTCTCCGTCAGCTTATGCTGGAGCAGCCTTTGAGTCAGACTTCTCTTCTTTTCCCTTCTTCTTCTGAGGGCACTACGTGGCAAAATGACCCATTTCTCCACATCTGAAGCGTTTGACTTTGGATATGTCCTTCTTTCGTTTTTGTTGCCCTTGTTGTCCCACTGATGCAAGAGTCACATCCTCCTCTTCATCCTTCTTGATTATGATCCCTTTGTTGTTGCTTCCCGCCTTGGTTCATCGTTTGATCTCTCCTGTCGAAGCTGCCCACATCTCCTCCCAACTGGGAAGAGAAGCCCTGACAAAGATACTTTGGACAAAGGTTTCCCAGCCTTCAGTGACTATATTCAATGCAGTCTTGACCATAAATTCAGCATCTAACATAGCCCCTAGGGAAGCTAGTTGGTCACAGATCCTTTGCAACGTGAGAAGGAAGGGATCGATTTCTTCTCCCTTCTGCATCTGAAATTTTCTCAGTT
>APFE030372767.1:230193-253952 GCA_000404065.3 Pinus taeda
TTTAAGGCCTCTTTGTTGATGTATTTTTGGTTCAGAATAGATTGCATTTGCACTCAATGATATTTTGGTTATATTGATTAGTTGTGTATTGAATTTGTATCATCATCATCTAAATGTTCTATATATTTCATATTTTATGTGCAATTCACTAATTTGTTATATTTTACAATATACATTATATTTTTTAATATATAATATTGCACTCAATGATGTTTCGGCTATATGCATTAGTTCGATAGTTGAATTTGAATCATTATAAGGTTAATATTTTATATATTTCATATTTTATGTGCAATTCATTAATTTGTTATATTTTGCAATATACATTATACTTTTTAATATATAATATATAAGATGTCCTACATGTCATGTTCTGGGTGGGTCGTCGTGTCACGTGTAGGATACTCATATTTTCGTGTCCTCCGTGTCCCATGTTCTCGTGTCAGGTGACTTAGAGAAATATGGATAAAATGTTAGTCATTTTGTAAAAACTACACAGTTATTTCCAGAAGAAAACTTTCAACAACATAAGAATATCAATGCAGCAGGGAGGAATAAGTTTTTACTTAACAATAACTATACAAGTTTTTCCAACAAATTCCAGACATCAAATTGTAGCTCATTTTCTCGAGAATACTGGAGGGTTGACAATAAATTTGCTGAATATTGATGATGTATAACTAAATTCTGAACATATGAATGTTGCTTAACATCTGCAGCTACTCCTAGATGATAACAGTTATAATTTATGTAAAGGATTTAAGAACAAAACCAATCAAATATATCCGAAGGTTGAACAACAGCCAAACTCTAAAAGAAGATTAGAATGATAAATATGAGCAGTACAATAATAAATTTCGTTATAAAAAAAGAACCTAATGTTATGAATTTATGTAAAGCACAGACCTCTTTTGATAGAGGCGGCTTTGTAATAGCATAATAATCAAAAAATAGCTGCAAGGTTGATGTGTCCTCCAAAATGGGCCTCCAAGAGGAAGGAATCTGATTCAGTCGAGCGAGCAAAGGATGAATCAATCTATACTGGTAGCTAAAGATTGTTACCAAAAATGTTTTTATAATGTAAGCTTCACTTGGGAAAAAAAAATTAAGAGCCTTACAAAATTTAATGACACTTTGCCAAACAAATTTAGAGTTGATACCTGAACAGTGCCAAGATCTTCAGAACTTTCATCCAAAGATGTCCCAACAAAGTCAAAAGATAAGCATTTCAATGCAAGAGAAAGAGCTTGGTCCTTCAACGTCTTGTCAACTGTAAAAAGATAAAGAGCTATGAAAGTTGATTGCATATTGCATATTCAGAAGGGGACCAACGGCAAATGATATGATAGTGTATTACAACATCAACTTAAATATTTTATGTAAGCCACAATTATCTACAAAAGTTAACACTTTAAACATTAATAAAAAAGAACATACTATCATTTTTTAGCTGTTGCAATGAAGTTATGGATATCTGAAAAATTTGGAACAGAGCCAGATCCCTAAAAGAACAGGCGATTTTCCGCTGATGCGTCAAAGGAAATCCTGGATTGGGCTGATCGTCAAAAACAAACAACAAGGACTAATTAACAAAAATGTGAAGTCAGAAAAATAAAATAGGTAGTACCATTAGCCCATAGAAAAAAATATAGATCAGCATGGAATGGACAAACAAGAAAAGAAAGAATCTAGAATGTTAGATCATCAATTATGGAATAAAGCAATTACTACACAATGACCAGCTAACAAGACATTTTCCACTACCAAACTGAAAAAAGAGACATGCATTCAATGGAGACTTGCTTCACTTGTGAGGTAACAGAGTGTTCAGCAGCCCAGAAAGGTTTCAGGTGGTGTTAAACAGCCTGACCCTGGCAATTAAATGCCACCTCTCCAACTCCACTGAGCTTTCACCTGAAGCGTGATCATAAAGAGTTTGGAGGTGTTGTGCCGAATCATGATGGTCCAATAATCATTAGGATCTGAGATAGTCCCCAATTTGGAAAATGGGTGAAGATGTGATGGAACCAAGTCTGGAGGAAACTTTAGCAGATAACATGATTAAAATAGATCAACTATGTGCCATGTGGTCATCAAGGCAGTGAACAGTAACACCATCCTTGAGGAACTCCTATTTTATGGCATTCCACTTCATTTTCAAAATTCCTTACAAAAATTACTTTTGAATTTTGCAACTGCTGTTAACTATAACCATACAAAAACCACATAATTGATAAAAGTCATTTTACAAAAGTGTACAATTTCTTTAACTGCATTTGTTTTCCTAATGGCCATAAAGTGTGTATACATCATTAATTGAACAACTATTACAAAAAAATTGCCCTTTCCTTCAAATAATTCTATGAAATCCATGTAGATTATGTCCCCCTTTTTTAAGCACAAAGTGTAGGAAATTGAGTAATCCTAGTAGTAGATTGCTTTCAGATTTATTTCTTTCGCATTGTTTTGCAGTCTGCTACAAAAAAAACAATGTGTCAATGAAATGATTGTTGAAAGTTGTAGTAAGTTTTGAAAACCTTTATATGTCCTCTGATGGAGAATCACAAGCTTCTTTTAATGCTCTAGTTTAAACTTTGAAAATAAAGACCAGTAGATCACTCATTTGTACCAAAGAATACCATTCTTCCACTTAAATTTTCGATGGGTCATGCTCTATATTGATCATTATGGGGATTTTATTTTACATACTCTGCTCGGATATCAAAGTGTAGAAAATTGAGAAACCCTAGCTGTAGATTGCTTTCAGATTTATTTCTTTCGCAATAAAAAATTAATGTCTCAATGAAATGATTGTTTAACGTTGTAGTAAGTTTTGAAAACCTCTATATGTCCTCTGATGGAGAATCACGAGCTTCTTTTAATGCTGTAGTTTAAACTTTGAAAATAAGAACCAGTAGATCACTCATTTGTACCAAAGAATACGATTCTTCCACTTAAATTTTAGATGGGTCATGCTCTATATTGATCATTATGGGGATTTTATTTTACATACTCTACTCGGATATCAAATAACCACTCTGGAATTAATACAAAGACTACAAAAACCAATATTAATTTCTTTTTGACAATGCATCTACCACTACATTGACTTTCCCTATTTTGTGTATGATTTCAAGATCAAAAGTTGCAATCGTTTCCGTTCATGTCTTTTGTTATGCAGTTAACATTTTATAATGTAAAAAGTATTAAAGACTAATCTCAACTATGAGGATTTGAATTTGCTTCCTAGAAGCTATTAGCAAAATTTAGCTATAATGCATGTATGATGGCTAGCATCTTCTCATAAGTCGATTTGAATTTTGAAAGCCTTCTCTCAAATGTTGTTTTGTACTTTCTCTAGAACATCCTTGAATTTCTGCAACTGCTATAATGAACAATCTGAATACTGGTTTATTTTCATTAAGACACAGAATTTCTCTACCATAGATAAGCAGCGGAAACAAAAGAATATGCAGAGATAAAGAACACAATACAAATTTTCCTGGGAACCCAATTGGGAAAACCCGCTTCATTTCTTGAGAATTTTATTGAAGGAGTTTAAGCAATAGATCTCTTACAAAACAATCTTGTTTCAATAGACAACACACTTGTTCTCCCCGCTTTACCTAAGCTTGAAACACCCTGCTTGTAGCCTTGATCTGCTCCCCGAATCCTCATGCAGCTTGAGCCCTATTTCCTAGCATAGGAATACCTATTTCCTAGTGCAATAGTGGCTCCTATCTTATAGGGAATTCTCCCTATTTCCTAGTGCAAATCTGGAAAGAACCCCGCCCTTCAATCCTGCATATGGGCTTCTCCTCACACACTCTCCTTGCTAGAAGTCTCCGCTCACACAACCTTGTGCAAAACAATAATGATCAAAGATGTGCCTTCGTCCTCCTTATAAGCAATTCAACCCATCTATATCTAGCAAATTTATCTTTAGAACTCAGACTTGTGATTGACTAGGTAACTACGTCTAACAGACTCTTGCAACTCATCCGGACACAAATAACCTTTGAGACTTTGTCACTTGTCCTTTCCCAACTCTAACTCACATTAGCAGACAAATAACTGAGCCTCCAACCATACAATCTTATTTGGAGGCTCAATTAATAATAGATCTCTTACAAAACAATCTTGTTTCAATAGACAACACACTTGTTCTCCCCGCTTTACCTAAGCTTGAAACACCTGCTTGTAGTCTTGATCTGCTCCCTGAATCCTCATGCAACTTGAGCCCTATTTCCTAGCATAGGAATCCCTATTTCCTAGTGCAATAGTGGCTCCTATCTTATAGGGAATTCTCCCTATTTCCTGATGCAAATCTAGAAAGAACCCCGCCCTTCAATCATGCATATGGGCTTCTCCTCACACACTCTCCTTGCTAGAAGTCTCCGCTCACACAACCTTGTGCAAAACAATAATGATCAAAGATGTGCCTTCGTCCTCCTTATAAGCAATTCAACCCATCTATCTCTAGCAAATTTATCTTTAGAACTCAGACCTGTGATTGACTAGTTAACTACGTCTAACAGACTCTTGCAACTCATCCGAGACACAAATAACCTTTGAGACTTTGTCACTTGTCCTTTCCCAACTCTAACTCGCATTAGCAGACAAATAACTGAGCCTCCAACCATACACATGAGTTAAATTGCTTCATGAACTCGTCCTAACTTATAGGAACTTGTGCATGCTAAAGAAAGATTGATTGCGGTCTCTTTGACTAAGGCACAAGTCAAATAAGACCTTACTCGCTACTATTTTCAACACTCCCTCTTAGCCAAGAAGATGCTTCTGGAAGAAGCTTATCCACCTAGATCTGTTTCCAATACTACCATGTTCTCTGCCACTGTAGTTGCTCCCTCTAAACTAGAAGGCTTCCTTACTTTCGTCTACGGAGTCTGATCTAAAGACTTGTTATTTCCAACCATGCTTGTGAGTCTATCACTATCACTTTAGTCATAAGTACCATGTACCCTGTGTACTTCTATGGTTGCTTCCTCTAGATGAAAGTGATACTGGAGGATTCAACTCCCTTCTGATCTCACTTAAACAGATCTTCTGCCCACTTGGCTTGAACTCTCCCTATACTCGGAGTCACTAAATAAGTGGTTACCTCCACTTGCCCTAGGCTCTGCTCCTCATCATCTTGTTGATCAACCCAACTGCCAATTAGCTTAGACACAAATTGCGATACTGGCTAAGGCTCCATCTTGAGAGCTCTAGCCTGCTCTCGCTCAACCATCACTTCTTTATTCCGTGCACTTCCTGCCTTGCTACTCAAGACTGTGCCTGTTTCTACTTGAAGCTTGTAGAGATTCTTCATCCTCACACCAACCTGCTTCTTACATCTAGAAGTCAAGTGTTGGAGGTAAACCTTACCTCCAATGAAGATGACACCATAACGCTTGTCCTCAAGGGTAGCTACTGAAACAAGATTTTGCTTTAGTCCTAGAACATAGAGGACATCTCTAAGATGAAGAGGATTGTCGAACTCCCTCTAAAGGCTTATAGTACCAACTCCCCTAGCTACATACATACCATCATCTCCTAGCTCGATTTGAAACTGCGTGTCCTCCTTCAGGTGGCTAAAATTCATCTTGTTCCTAGTCATGTGGAAGTATGCTCCTAAATCAACATACCATACACTACTATCTGTTGAGCTTGCCATGCAAGCTATGAATGTAATGTCCTCGTCCCCATAGGAAGCTTATGACGAAGTCCGCTAGCCTAAATTGGTTCCCGTAGGCTAAAGTGTGAAAATTCTGTCACTGCAACAACTGATTTACTTTTCCTACTTATTTCACCATAACTTATTCATGAAATTAACTTCAACAAACATTAAAATAAATATTGCTGCAGATATCACACTGTTATACAGAAAATAACATATGCACAAAAATCAACACATTGACACAGTTATTTTGGACTAATGTCCCCGGAAAAACCCAAAGTGGGAAAATCGGTGCAACAAGGGAGGATTTTATTATTTAGCAATTTTCTAGTACAACAGGGTGCCAAACTGGTTTACCCACAGATAGGCAAATTTTCCAGCACTTCTTCAACATAGGCCCTACTGACCTCTGCAGCAACCTTCAACATAGGCCCTACTGACCTCTGCAGCAACCTAAAACCCTCTAAGTCAGCCTGAAACCCTCTACGTCAGCCTACTGAGGCTCTGCACAACCCCTCTGGCCTTTTATGTCACTCCTGCAACCAATGTGTGGATGACGCAAGCCTTGCTGGCTTTGCGCAGTCTTTGTTGCCTCTGCGTGCCTACCTCTGGCCCTGCGTCTGCCTCTAAGTTGATCTCCCATCTCTTTGTTCCGTACTTATTGCCTCCTGACTGCTCTCCAGACCACTGGTTCAATTTCTCAGCTAACCCCACTCCAGAAATTGAACTGACTGGTCTCCCTCAGTGTGTTCTCCAAGTGACCCTCAAGCCTCCTCTTATACTTTTCTCGTTGACAAATCAACAGCCGAAATTAAGTCTCTAATCAACGGCTAAGAATAGATCTAGCTTGATCCATGTCTTTTAGACCATTCTAATACAATTTCATATTAATACACATTAATATTTTATTTTCCCTAAGTTTAGACTTAGTTAGAGACTCCATTAAAAATATCAATTATTTCAATATAAATTGGTTTTACTATTGGTATGATTTTATTATATCTTACTTTTAAATCATTATTATTGTGTTTAAACTTCATGTCCATTGCAGATAGGATATGTCACAAAGAAAAAGGATGATCAATACACCACATAAATTCCCTTCTCATATTACTTGTACAAACTCTATCTACCTTGATCTACTAACAATCATTTAAGCTTGTTAGTCTGAGAGGCAGACAATAGCACTTGGAAATCGTGCTTAGAAATGCTAGTTGGAGGTAAGAAGGGTGTTTCCTATACAGCAAAACTTTTGCATGGATAACTACAACCAAATCAAAAGAGTTAAAAATGTATTTCATTTCACAGCTTGGGAAATACCAATAATTAATTAGACAATAGTTAAAGTGAAGCAAAAGATGAAAGACTGAGAGTGGGGTAGACTGTAAGCCTTCCAGGTTTTCATTAAAGATAATGGTGAATGTGACAACAGTAATAAACTCGATGCAATACAATTTTCTTATGTCTTCTCTAATTTACCCATGACTGTTTTATTGCACAGACCATATACTAAAACAACACACCAGATTATTTGATGAAAGTTCTTTCTAACAAAAGCTCAATTATAAACAATTTTTTACAATTCAGAACCAAATTACTTACCTGATTCATCTCTGCAACAATTTGATTCAGAATTTTCAGACCAATGCAATAGTGCTCCGTTGTTGACTGTCCACAAAGGAATATCTTTATTGTGAGAAAAATGTGTAACATTCAGACCATATCTACATGTTCAACATTCCAAAACACCATGCATATGTGCAGTAAGTTAAAATAATAACAGATGTCATGAACCAATGCAAACTTCTGTCAAGTGCATTTGACATTTTCTAAAACCAGGATATAAAGAATGGATCTTAAGAGCTTATGGAGGAAGATCATGATATTGCACATTAAACTGGGGTGAGGCAAACCTACATTTGACTGGAAAAAAGATAACCTACCCAATAATAATTACCTTCATTAACCTTGTTATCTATAAGAAATTATAAATAGCTAAAAAGAACACAATCATCCAAATAAATGCAGACATGGCTTGAAATTTTTGGGATAAAAAGCAGCCATAGAAGAAAATAGATATAAATAAATAACAATGATTTGAACAGGTGATTTCCTCTGAGGGCCATTTTCCCAGCAAGTGACCCCTCATGTGCAGAAGATAATTTATTAATGAAACAACAGATTTTGAAGGGAAGAAATTATGTGTGCAGGTGTTTGCAATTGGTGTATTAATTTGCTTCCCCTGTTATCTTTTACTTATAAGTTAAAATCTCAGTTGTATTTTTTTTCAGTAGATCTATGTAATAATATTTTATAGCAAGGGATCTGCTAGAAAGTATTTAGCCAGGTTGCCAGGGTTAGAGAAATTAACATGGTATCAGTGTTGTGTCTCTGAAGGACAATTTCTAACAGGTAGATGGAACACTTGGTACAGGAGTCGCAGGGGCTAGGTTCATATAGACACATGTGAGAGACAAGAGCAAGGCCAGCAGCCGTCAATAAAAAGGATGTATCCATATGTGAGGGAGCTAAGGCCATACACGCAACATGGGTAAACTTGTAAAGTCAGTTGGAGTGACACTTACATGCCAAACGAGAAAATGCGAAAGCAGAAAACTGAGACACCTTGGGAAAAGCTGTAGGTAGTTAGTGGTAGGCATGTTTAAATAAAATAAAATAGAAAGAACCAACCACAGGAAGTCCAGTCGCCAAGGAAAAAGCATCAAAATAAAAAGGTAATGTCATCAAGTAAGCCCCCAATCACGCAAGTGGAGACAGCCAGGTCGTATGCATATGTATGGACAACATTGCAGCCACCGAAGTTTACCCAAGCGAGCTGAAAAGAAAACCACGAGGTCAGGCGGGAAGTGATGACATAGGTGACGCAGCACAACAGCACAAAACCCATCTGTACTGGGGTACAGAAGCTGTACAGGAGAACCTTAGTGATTAATTATTTATTAAAGTAATTTATTTTCTTTGAAAAAACTAAGTTAATCTAAAGAAATGCAAAGGTTTTTTTGTGTTAGTGAATCAGATGAATCTCAATCATTGATCTCAAGTGATGTGGATATCTAATCTCAATTCTCAATCACTTTGGATATTAAGGTTGTGGATTCGGTCAATAACTCAAACTTATAAAAGAAAGGCTAGGGTAAGGGAGAAGACACATCTTTGAGCACAGGGCAGTGAGATAGCGAGATCTTAGTGACTGGGTGGAAAAGGATTTTCATGCAAGTGTGCAGAGTTCAAAGAAGAGTGCAACAGCCAGCAAGGGAGAAGGATCCAGATCAACCAGGCAAGATCCATAGAGGTTTTGATCAGCTATTTCATTTCCAGATATTTGTTGTATTTGTGTTTTTCTTCAGAGGGCCATTATCCACAGGGAGTCCAGTCGCCAAGGAAAAAGCATCAAAATAAAAAGGTAATGTGATCAAGTAAGCCACCAATCATGCAAGTGGAGACAGCCGGATCATATGCAGATGTATGGACGACAATGCAGCCACCGAAGTTTACCCAAGAGAGCTGAAAAGAAAACCACTGGGTCTGGTGGGAAGTGATGACATAGGTGACGCAGCACAAGAGCACAAAAGCCATCTGTACTGGGGTACAGAAGCTGTACAGGAGAACCTTAGTGATTAAATATTTATTGAAGTAATTTCTTTTTTTTTTTAACTAAGTTAATCTAAAGAAATGCAAAGGTTTTTAACTTTTTTTGTGTTAGTGAATCAGATGAATCTCAATCATTGATCTCAAGTGATGTGGATATCTAATCTCAATTGTCAATAACTCAAACTTATAAAAGAAAGGCTAGGGTAAGGGATAAGACATGTCTTTGAGCACATGACAGTGAGATAGCGAGATCTTAATGAGTGGGTGGAAAAGGACTTTCATGCAAGTGTGCAGAGTTCAAAGAAGAGTGCCACGCCCAGCAAGGGAGAAGGATCCAGATCAACCAGGCAAGATCCATAGAGGTTTTGATCAGCTATTTCATTTCCAGATATTTGTTGTATTTGTGTTTTGCTTCAGAGGGCCATTATCCCATGAAGGGAACCCCAGCATACTGTAGATTATTGTTAATGAAATAACAAACTTATAAGGGCCGAAATTATGTGTGCATGTGAATGAGATTGGTGTATTAATTTGCTTCCAATGTCATATTTTATTTACGAGTTAAAATCTAAGTTGTGTTTATTATTCAGTAGATTTGCATAATAAGTAGTTTACAGCAAGCAATCTGCTAGGAAATAATTAGATGCCCTATCCACTATGAGATTCAATAGTGAATGTATTGCTTGTTTATAGAGTCATTTGACTCACTAAGGGCCTTCATGCCGTGCCACAATCAGATATGTTTTTCCATGTTGGAACTCTTCATCATAGCAAAAGCTTCTCAAAGATCAGTGTACCAATAATCATTGCAAGCAATTGACTACATTCGACTCCAATCCTTAAATTGTGAATCATAAAAGACAATGAGCATGTCACTTCAAAAATGGTTTGTCAACAACCTTTGCGAAGGGGCTACATCCAACATGGAATCATACCAAAATCTCTCCTTACATCAACTGTGAATGATAGAAGCGATTGTCCATCCTTTAATGATAACAGAGATGTTGGTTTCTGCTGCCTCTAAGGCTTCATTTATTTTCCCATTCCCCCATCTCTTGTTCAGTTTGAAAGGTGTTTGATCTTGGACTTAGTTTCAACTTTGCTAATTTTAGGTATGTTCTATGCTAGAGCAATTTATTTCAATTTTCACAGTTAGCTCAATATCTTTTCCAGATTAGCAATCACATCAGGATTAAAGTAAACCGCAGATAGAACATAAATATAAATCGCAGAAAACAAGCCAAGACAAGAGGACACAAAATATGGCACTAGCCAGGGACAAACCCCAATGTGGGGAAGCCCTTCGTCAATTCTTCTTAAATGTTCTTCAATAGTTCAGCAGAGAGAAAGAGAGAGAGAGAGATAGTACATTTACAACAGAAGTCAACACTTTAACTTATTGAGATAAGAGCATAGATCATCTCCTAGGATGATGATACATGAGATTAGTTGAAGACATGCTGCTTCAACTAATTCTCCAAGGTGACTCCTTCACCTATCATAGTGTTGCATCTCGTTATCATGCTGCACCATGCTGGACCTCAAGCTGCTGCTGTCCCAGTGTTTAGCACTGCTGTACATAGTGCCACTGCTAGACCATGCTTACTGCTGTCCCAATGTACTTGCAGCACTGTACTTGCCGCTGCCCATGCTTTACCATGCTGCTGCTGTCCATGATTCTTCATGCTTGCAGCTGTCCCAGGTGTCACCATGCTGGCAGCTGTCCCATGTGACTCCATGTTTGCAGCTGTCCTATGTGTCATCATGCTTGCAGCTGTCCCATGTATTAGCTTGCTGTCCCTTGCATGCTTGCTGTACCTTTGCATGCTTACTTTCCCTCATGCCGCACCTTCACTGTGTCTCACTGAGCTGCATCTTTCATACTGCTGTACTATGCATCATTGCATACTGCTGTTATATACTTACAACATTCTTCCTAAGATATCAAGGTTGCTTGCTATGGTGCTATGGCCTGCGGCCTAGCACATAGCAATGCCAATGTAACTGGTTTGAGTTATGATTGTTGCAATAGTCCTAACAGATTCATCGATTAGGCCCGCTGCTCATCACAGTTCAGCTGTCATCTACAGCGCACCCAAAAACAGATTTCCTTACCTTGATTGCTGTCCAAACAACCTTGATTAGGCTCCTCTACATACTTGGCCATACAGCCCTACACACAGCTCCTACGCAGCCTCTTTTCCCACAAAGTAGTAGCCTCTCTCTGCAACTCAAATAGAAGTGCCCTAACTGTCTTTGCTCCAGCATCTCGGTGCTCTTGAATTGCCTTCAAGATAGGCCTGCGAGGAGCCTCCTTAACTCGGCCTAAAGTCTAGCTCCTTGTCCCTTGAGACAGCCCTCTTCTTGGGCCTGCTTGCACCCTCAAACAACCCTCAAACCAATCCGCATCCCCATAGCAACTTGGCCTCCAATCTAGGCTCTCCACGCTGTCTCTTCTTGCTGCGGCTAGGTCTACTAGATCTGTGGTAGGGGCTCTTTAAGGCCTCCACATAACAGCAGATCTTGCTGCGCGTAGAAGCTCTCCTAAACAGTGGTAGAGGATCCTTTTTACTGTGGCCAGATCTCCTTCATGACTGCGTTTTAGGCTTCCTCTGGACAGCGTATAGCTAGGGCATCATTATCATCTTCATGCCTGTGTTTTAGACCTTAGAGATTCTTCTTTCCACTAAAACCCAAAACAAGTGAAGAAGAAGAAATCTCAAAAGAGTTGTGTGTCCAAATGACTTACAAGGCACTTGTATTTATACTAAAACGTGGAGCACAAGTAGGGACAGTTGGGTTGTTGGCTGACCTTGACGAATTGTCCCATAACACAAATAAATTCATATCTCCATTAATTCTTATCGGAATCGGGTGATCTTTAGATCAATCCTACACCTCTCGATGAGAGGGATTAACGGAAAATATCAGCTGCCATTAATAAGATGACCCACATGGAGTTTGGCCCTGGTTGCCAATTTTAACAATCCCTCTCAACTAGAGAGAACTCCATCCGCTGAACCATATGTCTGATTGTACTATCTCTGCCATCAGTGCCTTGCATTAATATGCTCTGCTCTGTTGAGCTCTACTCTACTATGTTCTGCTGAACCATGAAGAAGAAGAATTGATTGAGAATGTCTCATACCATTCTCTACTGACCCGAAGTCAGTTTCATATGAGGAGAGTATGCCATACCACTCTTCTTGACCCGAAGTCAGTTTCATTGATCCCAAATCAATATCACAAGAGAGTGTCTCAAACCACTCATACTGATCCCAGATCAGTTTCATTGGTCCCAGATCAATGGAGGTCATCATAGCATAGGGAGTACGGTAGATACAACGATGCATCCATCGATAGTACTACTAATGGTCCCTAACTGCATTTCCCTACTCATTGATCAAATGAGAGGTACTTTGCATGAGTCCTAGACTACATGGGTAGGATGCCTCGACAGGAGAACTAATCATCCTGTCCCACAGGAGAACGAATCATCCTCGCTCACAGGAGAACAAATCATCCTGTCCCAAAGTCGCCTTGGGGCATCACAGGGGAAGGCTGAGCTATTCACCCTATACACAGCGCACCATTAGGGGAGGGTGAGTCGCCCAGTAAGTACCCCAAGCCCCCCAGAGCTCCCAGAGCTCAATGCATGCAACATGCAGGACCCTTATACGAAGGTCTCTCAACGACTCCAAGTCGTTTGGGAAAGTCATTGATTTGACCTTTCCCCGGGGCTTTGACAAAATGTTTGGACCTGTACATCAATCTCAACGCGATGGAGCCTCCTCACTCATCGACTTACCATATCCCAGATAAGGTAGTATATGATGTCTATCTGTTGGAGAAATCATCAAATACAAGATTTCTCAACAATCGAATCCCCCCCCCCGGTTGTCACAGAGAATCACAGTGGTATTCATCATGTGTACAAACAGATCACCTGAATGTTGCTAGCCATTCCACTGCCATGCTGAACAATTCAAGTTGATTTGGGGTAGCATCGGATGTGCTTTAGCCACGAAAATTGTTGGAGAGGCTAAGGAACATGAGATCTCCAATACCCAGAAAGGGTTTCGGCAGATTCTAAACAATTTGGGAGGTATTAAAATAATTAATATTTTTAATGGAGTCCCTAAGTCTAAATTTGGGGAAATTAAAATATTAATGTGAATTAATATAAAACTGTGTTAGAATGGTCCAAAAGGCATGGATCAAGCCAAATCTAATCTTAATCGCTGATTAGGGACTTAATCTCTGCTGTTGATTTGTCAACGAGAAAGGTATAAGAGGAGGCTTGAGGGTCACTTGGAGAACACACCAAGAGATCAAGATTTCGACTTTCTGGTGCTGGGTTTGCTGAAAAAGTTGATAAGAGTGATCAGAGTTGCAGTTGAGGGGCAATGAATACAAAAGCAGAGAGGCAGAGATAGCACCGGGAGGATCAGCACAGTAGCCAGAGAGGGACGCAGAAGAAGCTAAGGGTTCACGCAGAGCCAGCCAGGGCTCACGCAAAGCCAGCCAGGAGCTGCGCAGTGTCTCAGAGGGCCAGCGTGGGTGACGCACAGAGCCAGAGGACTGACGGAGTGCCTCCATAGGCTGACGCAAGCTAAGCCAGGGTAACGCTGGGCTAACACTGGGCTAGAGAGAGGTTGACGTTGGGGTTTCGTGTGGCAGATTGGAGTTGTGGAGCTACCAGAGTGTTTATCCGGGGTTTCAGCCAGAATATCTGCTTCCGAGTAGAGAGGTACTACTGCCAAGATTTTTCTCTATTGGGTAAGCCAAATTTGGCACCCAGATTGTATTCTGAAATTGCTTAATAAATCAAACCCTCAGATAGCTGCACCGGTTTTCCTACATTGGGTTTTTCCGGGGACATTAGTCCAAAAACAATGGTGTCACTTGTGTGCTTGTTTCTATTTCCTTCAGTTGATGATATGTAATGTGTTGAGCATGAATTTGTATTTATTTCCAGTATTTAAATGGTAAATAACTTGTTAATTAACAAAACAAGTAGGTAGGAAATAGAAATTCTAACAGTTAAATTTAGAAATTCCAACATGGTATCAGAGGATGGTTGCAGATCGCAAGAGAACTAAGGACATCAATTGAACAGAGCAACAATAGCAGAAAACAGTTGTCCCAAGTGACGGAAGTTGTTCCTAGCAGAGTAGCAACAAGGAAGGCGTGACGCAGTGCCTACGTCATCAAGATTGAGCCAGGAAGAGGCAGCGAAGAGGCTAAGGGAGGCAAAGGCAGGCTGACGCAAAGCCACACAAAGGCCAAGAGGGCTGACGCAGTTGGATGAGGAGGTTGATTTGATGGTATCGGGATTGCGCAGAGCCTAGGAGCTCTAACCTTCAAGTCGTTGGGGTTTAGGAGGCTACAAGTAAGTTGCAGAGTGGAGTTGGTGGGGTACGGTAGTCAGAACAGTACCTACCAGGGCAAGGCCAAGGTAGAGGGAGTTGTTGCCGAGGTGGATTTCAAGCCAAGGAATCCAGATCAGTTTGCAGTTGCATAGACGATTGGAGGGGCATCTCGACATTGGCAGAAGGGTTTCCAGGAGGGAAATCGAGGCTTAGAGGAGTCATACCGAGAACTTCCACGAGGGAAGTAAAGGAGCATGGAAATGGCACTCACGGTGTAAGAGACCAAGACAAATTGGATGCAGCCTCAAACTTCGTAGTCTGGAAGGCTAGAATCTTATCCATACTAGATAGGAATCGTGTCAAGCACTTCGCCTTGAGGACGATAGCTATCCCAGTTGACCCGGCTGATAATGACAGGGACGAGGATGCAATGGCAAGGGCTAAGAGTATCATCCTTGACAGGGTCAAGGATCATATAGTACCACATATTGCCAAGAAGAACACGACACAGGAGATGTGGGAGGCCCTGACCAAGTTATATCAGCATACTTCCGTGCAGAGGAAGATGCTACTAGAAAATCGGCTGCGATCATACCAGATGAAGAAGGGAGAACAAATCGACCCATTCCTCGATTGATTGAAGGAGATCTGGGATCATTTGACTTCCATAGGGGCAACGCCGGATCTAGAATTGATGATGGTGACAACAGCGCTGAAAGCAGTCTCAGAAGACTGGGAAGTGTTTGTCCAGAGCATACTGGGCAAGGCGACCCTTCCAGATTGGGAGGAAATGTGGGTTGCTCTTCGCCAAGAAGAGATCAGAAGGTTGAGCAAGGTGGGAAGCAGCGGCAAGGGGATCAGAATCAAAAAGGAGGAGGAGGATGTTGCCCTAGCATCTGAGGGAAAACAGGAGAAATGGAAGAAAGACCTCTGCAAGGTCAAATGCTTCCACTGTGGGGAGCTGGGTCATTATGCGACCTAGTGTCCAAGAAAGAAGAGTAAGGGAGAGGTCTCCGAGACCAAGGCAGCATTAGCAAGGGCAAAGAAAGAAGTGGAGACAGACGATGATTGTGCCATGAGTGCTCATGTTCCACTTCAGAAGAAGTGGGGAGACATCGAGCTATAATCAGCAAGACTACACGCGATGAGGGGCAAGATCCTCGAGGTACCCAACCTCTTGGATTAGACCTTGCTACGGGAGCACCAAAGAGGAGTAGCGAGACTAGCGGATGTCGATAGAGACAGATGCGGATGGAGCGACAGAGGGAGCTACAGTGCAGGATTCCCAGGACAGCCCGAGGCTAGCAAGCTGCAACAATACGAGCGGCACGGGAGTGTTGCAACAGTGCAGGACGGCACAGAGAGCTCTGCAACGGTGCGAGATGCACAGAATTGTTGCAACAACGCAGAGGTCAGAGAGGGAGATCAGTTACTTACTTCTCAGTAACTAGGTTGCAGTGCAGCAGTTAGCAGTGGTAGTGTTGTGGGCAGCACGATGCAGCAGTTAGCAGTGGTAGTGTTGTGGCAGAGCCATGGGCAACAGCACAGATGCAAAGGGAGTTGCAGCACAGGATGTAGCAGTGCAGAGGATGTTGGGCAGCAAGCCTAGCATCAGCACAGGGAACGATGTCGGATGATCAGAGTGATGCTCAGTGAGAAGTATTACTAGAGCACAGTCCTCGCTAAGAGGGAGTGTTGAATTGGGGTAGCATCGGATGTGCTCTAGCCACAAAAATTGGTTGAGAGGCTAAGGCACATGAGATCTCCAATACCCAAAAGGGGTTTGGGCAGATTTTAAATAGTTTGGGGGATATTAAAATAATTAATATTTTTAATGGAGTCCCTAAGTCTAAACTTAGGGAAATTAAAATATTAATGTGAATTAATATAAAATTGTGTTAGAATGGTCCAAAAGGCATTGATCAAGCCAAATCTAATCTTAGCTGTTGATTAGGGACTTAATCTTGGCTGTTAATTTGTCAATGAGAAAAATATAAGAGGAGGCTTGAGGGTCACTTGGAGAACACACCAAGAGATCAAGATTTCGACTTTCTGGGGTTGGGTTCGCTAAGAAAGTTGAGAGAGTGATCAAAGTTGCAACTGAGGGGCAGTGAATACAGAAGCAGAGAGTCAGAGATAGCACCAGGAGGATCAGCGCAGTAGCCGGAGAGAGGGATGCAGAAGCAGCCAAGGGTTCATGCAGAGCCAGCCAGGGGTCACACAGAGCCAGCCAGGAGCTGCGCAGTGCCTCAAAGGGCCAGCGTGGGTGACGCAGAGGGCCAGAGCACTGATGCAGTGCCTCCATAGGCTGACGCAAGACAAGCCAGGGTGATGCTAGGCTAACGATGGGCCAGAGAGAGGCTGACGCAGTCCCTAGACGTTGACGTTGGGGTTTCGTGGGGCAGATTGCAGGTTTGGAGCTGCTGGAGTGTTTTTCCGGTGTTTCAACCGGAATATCTGCTTCCGAGTAGAGAGGTATTGTTGTAGCATTTTTTGGTTTTGATAAGGTGGAATAAAATAGTTAAAAAATAAAAAATAGTTTGAAAAGATGTTAAGTTATGTTATGGACATAACAATATTAAAAAAAATGTTTTTGAAAATATCTTGATGATAATGTCCATATCAAAGAAAATGCTAGGTTAGATGTCCTAAAAAATCAAAGGCAAAAGAAAATGTTAGGTTAGAAAAAAAAGGAAACAAATAAACTCTGAAAGTGAGCAAATCTAAATGCCACTACTATTTTTCAGCAAAATAATGGTTGTGTGCAGCTTGTCATAAATGCCACAACCCATGAGAATCAAATTATTTAATCTTGACTGCTTCATGCTTCATATTTGATGTTATAGTTAGAGAATAAAGCTCTGGCCAAACTGTTTAATCTTGGCAGATCAGTAGTTAGGTAGAGAATAATAAGGTGCTCATCAGTTTAATATGAGCCCTTGGATGTTATAAGGTTAGAATTAGATATTGTAAAATAAAAAGAAAGGAAAAGGGTTTGCTAGCATAAATGCACCCATTAAGTGAAGAAAAAATGATAGGACAAGCAAAGGGTAAGTAGGAGAAAGGTTGCAGAAGTATGATAATTTATTGGACAAAATGTACATTTATCGTGTTTTAACATATGTTTCTATATCCATGAGGCAATTACACAAAGCAAATGAAGGTTTACAAGATCAATTAATTAACTTCCCATTCATCCCCATTCATCCCTATATTTACTAATTTCCCCTTCCCACCTTCATACAGTTCATATTCATTCATTTTCCATAAAAACTCTTTTTCCTAAGGTTAAAATCCTTTTTGCCTAGGAAAAATGAAAACCCCATGTTAAATCCCCTTTTACCCAAAAATCCACAAAATGATGTTTAGCCTAAGTATTGATGTATATATGCAAAAAGCAAATAACCCATAAAAAGCATTATACTTAGTCTATTTCCCCTTTCCACTCATATTTCATATTAACTCTAACTTATAGTATTAAACCCCTAAAAAGTTCCATTTCCCATCTATATTTAACCCCCTTTATTAAAATACCCCGAAACCATAAGTTTTATAATAAAACTATGTCTTTCATAACATATCGCATATTCGCGAATCGCAAACTTTTCAACGTGCATGCACTCTCCCCGCATTGCAATATGTGATTGTGATGGCCCCAAAGTCTACGCAATATATATCATAATTCCCATCGCATCCGCCTCCATCGCAAGTCTTGTCTAAAGCATTACCCTCTGCCATTGCGGTCTCCGATTGCGATGGGAACCCGGACCTGATGCAGTATTATTCATGTTTTATTTCCATATCGCATCAGGCCCTTATCACATTCCTTTGTGATGGGCCTTCCTTCGCTAAACCCCGATTGCGATATGCAATGAACTTGGACCCGATATCATTATATGTCTGAATTCATATTATTCCAAGTTCGCCATACCCTGTTTGGGAAGAATTTCTTTATTAAAATGTTTTTATGATTTAAACGAAGAAATAAACTAAACCTCTATTTAACCGCTAATCTCAGTTTTAACCCATAATAAAGCCATTGCCGCCATTATTAATCGTTGGGCCCATCCACGTTGCTCTTTCACTCCACCACCATCCGATCCAATACATTCAAATCCAACGACCCTCTGCAATTTCAGGTTGGCTCTCTATCCTAGCATTACCCACCTGAAAAGCGATATTCCTCTTACCTCCCCTTGCTACGTGTCAGGCTCAGATTATTTGGAGTGACCCCTCCCAAAACCACCTACACCTCATAAGCGGTGCGATGAAAACCAAAACCACCTACCGCATAACGACAAAACAGCCACTGTTCACTTTGCGCCATAATTCGTAAAGTAGACTATTTTTCTGTTTAAACCAAAAAATCACCATTTTGCTTTGTTTCGCCTGTTTTCACAAGTGAAACCCTCCATAAGCCTTTGCGACCAATAAAGCCATTTCTTTACCTTCCAATACGCTCTGGACTCCTTCCAATATCCTTTCAAGCTCAATAAAGCCATTGATGTCCTTCTTTGTCACCTATGTTTTCTTAACAAATTCTGTGTTTTGCGGGTAAGAACTTTTGTTCCAGGCTTACAAATAAAAAAGCCTGCATACAGTTTGAAGACAAATATGAATATCATATCAAATTATTTTATCATGTGACATAAAATCTAAAAGGATTTACTGTTGAAAAACACAGTAAAAACCTGAAATGCACAGTAAAGGTAAAAATAACACAGTAAAGTTTACTCAGCAAGGTCAAAAGATATTCACAGAGTTTAAAGAGTATCAAATGAAAGATCAAATGAAGTAATAAACCAGCGTAAAGGATATAAACAATTAAGCTGCTTAAAGGGCAAAACATCAAACAACAAAGCCAGCACAACCTGAATAAAAGGGACAGCAAGAAGCAGTTCAATAGCTGCCCCTATCTTCTTGCATGAAGATCGCTCCTTTCCTAAAATAAATCTTAATCAATTTTAGGATATTTTCTTAGTTTCATTATTGTATAAATAACTCTCTTCTCGAGTTATTAAGGGTTCGAAGTTCAAGATTCATTGTTCATTACTTGTCAAGTTGTGATTGTTCATTCTACTTTGAACCTGGTTGCACCTTTGAAGGAAGCCTTTATAGAGACTTGATGTACTCGGTCTTTCTGGAACCTTAATACAAAGCAAAGGATTCTGAATTTGGTTTTAAACAATTTGTGTTATCTTGTAAGTTTTTCCAATTATCAATAATTATGTTTTTCTTCATATGCTTATGACTTATAGAGATATCTAGGTAGGAATAATTGTGTCTCAATTTATTCCTATAAGCTCCTGAAGTGATCATCTATTAAGAGAATGGATTAATGAGCTGTCTGTTTAGCTAATCCCCTCTAATCAATAAATCATGAGCATCTTTTGTAAGCTTAAGTATATTGTCTTGAATCTTTGGAACGTAGTTTAGAAGGTTTTCATACTTATGATTGTTCTGTTTTACAGTCTAGAAACTGTGATAATCATATTATTTTCTATCTTCTTCTCACTACTATTTGATCTACATCACTGTGTAAAGCTTTATAGCAGCCCTTTGCTGAGATATTAATATTATCCAAAGGATTAAGTATTTCAATTCTACATCTGTCTTCATTCATTGGTCATCCAAAACTAAAACCAAAAACCCCAAAACAATTATTTTAGATGCTCTGGCATTGGTAGCTGACCTACTATCTAAGAGGTACAACAGGTACTACTGCCCAGATTTTTCTCTGTTGGGTGAGCCGGATTTGGCACCCAAATTGTATTTTGAAACTACTTAATAAACCAAACCCTCAGATCGCCGCACTGGATTTCCCGCATTGGGTTTACGAGGACATTAGTCCAAAAACAACGGTGTCACTTGTGTGCTTGTTTCTATTTCCTTCAGCTGATGATCTGTAATGTGTTGAGCATGCGTTTGTATTTATTTCCAGTATTTACATGGTAAATAACTTGTTAATTAATAGAACAAGTAAGTAGGAATAAATCAGTAAAATGCACGAAGGGTTTCTAACGTGTCAGACTTAAAAATTCCGATAGTTCATTGAGCCTAGGGGAGTTATAACAATATCTCCATGGGTCTTCCTCTCGCCAATGACATACCCCGTGGATCCAAGAATAGCACACTCTCGGATAGTGGTCCCTGCATAAGCCATGTGGATCGTATGGATTGAAACTCTTGGCGTCAAAATTAAACTTCTTGAAGTCTTTGACCTCGACATCTTCTTCTTGTGCAATCCAGCTGATAACCCTATTGAGATGTGGTATGTAACCTCCTGCATGACCAGTTTGTCCATAGCAAACCTCGGCAACACATGCGGAGCTTTCTCCGCGTTGTACATCATGATGAAGGGGCCATTGGGTGAGGTGTACCAATCTGCAATGTTTAGCAACGTCGGACATGCAAGGCGAATCTTGTTCAAATATCATCGTGTATAGAGGCACGTTGAAATGGTCAGATAGTCTAGCCATGACTCCTCGGTAGCTGTAGTCTGACAGCAACTTGCAATATACATTCACAACATTCTCTGAAGGTGTCCATGCCACCCATGCCAGGAAACAGTTGACGGACACAGATTGCATCAAGCAGGTAGGCAGAAATGAAGAATCTTGCTTCTTGATCCTTGGGCGGACTTCGAGCATTAGATACATGCACTTTCAGCTGGAGAACCAACATGTCGGACCAGTTGAACGGTTTTCCTTCACTTGCCAGCATATCCAACATGACAACCCAACTTTGCGGGAACGTCTTCATACTTGGCCATACAAGTGACATGCAAAGATGACCAAGAATTGGTAAGCTTCCTAAGTGCTTTCTTCTTGTATATCCGATTGGTTGTCGTCTTGAACTTTGATGGCTCCCTTACCCAACACTTCAAGATGTCTCTTGTATTTGTGCTGTTGTTTGGAGTGTAGAACGGGGAATCCATCCTATTCATCGGCTGTGGCAATTGGTACATCTTTTGATAATCTTTCGTCCTGAAGGAAGCAAGCTCTACTCCACCGACACTGCTCAGTATCATCATCTCAGTATCAGTGTGTAAAACAATCCAATGGATCACATCTGAGCACAGGAAGGTGGGATACCTGCATACAACCTTGTACATCATGACTTATGAATGTTGACATAGACATGTCGATCCTCCAGATTCTCCTCAAAGTTGCCTGCGAAAATAGTGTTGATGTCTTGCCATGTGATCTTGATGTCTTTCTCAATGAACAGGGGTGTGTTTGTGTACACAAGAAAGCTCATAGACCCCTACTCAACCACGTCTCCAATACTGCTTTCAACTGTGTCTTTTGATGCAGCTCTCTAGGAGGCCATGATAGCTGTAATACTGAGAAGCTGCTCAAAAACATGTGGTACCTGGAGACAGAGAAGACACTCATTGCAAGACAATGTCATCTAAAAACATAAAGCAACTCGAGAATCAATCGGGCAACAAACCGATGACTGTTGGGCAAGATTGCATGGCATTGACTCCAAGAGGCTGGGAGACTGTCCGCTGGAACTATGCATTGCGCATTCTTAGCTACCAGTGAGGCTTACTACTGACTGGAACTACGCAATACGCAGTCCAGTGAGGTTGACTATTGACTGAAACTGTGCAATGCGCAAATCAGTTAGGTTGGGTTGCTGGATGGAATTGCGCAGTTCTAGTGGGTAGGACTGGGGCACTACCTCCCAGGATTGCGCAGAGCACAGCTGGGAGCAGTGTTTTTAAAACCGGTGGAAAAAACCGGTTACCGGTCTGACCGGCCGGTTAGCTAGGCCACCGGTCAGAACCGGCCTGAAAACCCGGTCTGGACCCCTCCTTCGCCTGAATTGTGACCTAACCGGGCCTTAACCGGCCGGTTTATGGTCAAGCCCACCGAAAAGAACAAAAGCGGTTTCCAGTGACCGGTTTAGGGGTTTTGGGGGGAAGGGAAAGGTGTTTTCCCTCCAAAAAGACCCTCTCCTTCACTATAAGAGACCCCTCTCACTCTCATTTGTCTCACACAACTCATTTGGAGTGTTTGTGAGTGTTTGTGAGTTTGTTTGTGAGCTTGGAGAGTGTGGAGTTTTTGCTGAAGTAGTCATCTTGGAGTTGGAGTTGGAGCTATTTTGGAGATAGTGTGTAGCTGTCAGTGGAGTTGCCATCTTCAAGAGGAGGCTAAGGGAGCTATTTTGCATTTCCAGGTACGGATTTGCACTTGATAATTCCTTATTTGAGTCTGCTGTCCATGAATGTTTTTTTTTATGTGTTATTACTTCTCACTTCTATGATTCATGTATGCTATAAACTCTAGCTCTATGCTATCAAATTTTGTAGCTTGAGCCTTGCATGTGCATTTGTTTTGCTACATTTATCTTTGGTTTTCCATGTTGCTTAGCTGCAATTTTTTTTTAAATGGCAGATTTCTTTGCAAATTGTTATTATTTCAAGCAAACATGGCTCCAAAAGGAAAGGACAGTGCATGGGCTCATTGTGATGTAATTGATGGGAAAATGATATGCAAATTATGCCATAAACCTATTGGGGGTGGGGGTATTCTTAGGTTGAAACAACACTTGGCTGGGATAAGAGGCAATGTAAAGCCATGTGATGCACCAAATGCAATGTTAGGTCCTATTAGGGCAGAATACATTGCCAAGCTTGAAAAAATGTATGAGGATAAGGCTAGGGAGAAGGCCATCCAAGATGAAATTGCAAGGAAGAGGGAATTAATAGAAGCCATGAAAGAGAGTGGGTATGATGATTATGAGATTCAAGACTCCACTTCTATCCCTTCCACCAATGACCCCTTTCACTATGTTCATCCTTCTGTGACTGTTGGCCAACCATCAAAAGGAACAAAGAGATCAAACATCCAAAGTTACTTCTGCCAACATTGCCTCTTCCAATCCCACTTCATCCCAGCCAAGTTCTCAACCCACTTTGGATCAACATTGGAAAAGACAATGCAAAGAAACTTCTCATCAATACATTGCTAGATGGTTGTATGATTCAAATATCCCATTTAATGTTGCTCACCTTATTACCAAGCTATGTGGGACTCCGTTATAGCTGCAGGAAAGGGCTTCAAAGGCCCTAGTATGCATGACTT